>JAJDFG010001205.1:0-43789 GCA_021039105.1 Scomber colias | reverse complement strand
GAAGGAAGAAGGAAGGAAATAAGAAGGGAAGGAAGGAAGGAGTAAGGAGGGAGGGAGGGAGGGACGAGGAAGGAAGGACAGATGGAAGGAAAGGAGGGAAGTAAGGAAGGAAGGAATGTAGTAAGGATGAAAAGAGGAAGGCAATTTAGGAGAAAAGGAAGGAAGGAAGGAAAGGAGTAAGGTGGGAGGGAGGAAAGGAGGAAGGAAGGAGTAAGGAGGGAGGGAGGGAGGAAGGAAAGGAAAGAGGAGTAAGGAGGGAGGGAGGAAGGAAGGAAGGAAAGGAGTAAGGAGGGAGTGGGAGGGAGGAAAGGAGGGTGGAGGGGAAGAAGGAAGGAGGGGTCAATTTGACCCGGGAGGACGACAGGAGGGTTAAATTGAGTTATCATTGCCTTGCCTTTAATGAATCACAGCCACCATGATGCAAGCATGAAGGAGACAGGAGAAAACGTGTCAGCAACTTTAATCTTCATTCTTCAGTTGGTACCGAAGTGTGTACAGAATAATAAGTGGTCGAAATTAGAAACCCAAATATATTCATGTAGGCTTCACCTCCATTATCCTCTACATGTGGTCCAATCCAGTGGAAGTTAAAATCCTAATCCTAATTATAGCCAAAATTGAAATATAATGTAATAAATTGTCTTATCCTCTGTTAGCCATCCTTCACTTCTCTGCTCTGCTGTAGCTTCCTTCCTTCCTCCCTCCTTCCTTCCTTCCTCCCTCCCTTCCTTCCTTCCTTCCTCCCTCCCTCCCTCCTTTCCTCCTACTACTGCTCATGCTCCACTGCTCTGCTGTAGCTTCCTTCCAGCCTTCCTTCCTTCCTCCCTCCCTCCCTCCTTCCTTCCTTCCTTCCTTCCTCCCTCCCTCCCTCCTTTCCTCCTACCTACTGCTCATGCTCCACTGCTCTGCTGTAGCTTCCTTCCAGCCTTCCTTCCTCCCTCCCTCCCTCCCTCCCTCCTTCCTCCCTCCCTCCGTCCTTACTCCTTCCTTCCTCCCTCCCTCCTTTCCTCCTACTACTGCTCATGCTCCACTGCTCTGCTGTAATAAGTCCAATGAGCTCATCTTGGATAGAAAAAAAAAAAGTCACATAATTGAATTGAAAGCGGAGCAGAGTTACATAAAGCCTGCCGTCTGAAGCGACTCCAGGTTTGTTGGTTTCTCGGGCCTCAGAACTGTCGGACACGGCGCTTCTCATTTGTTTGACGATAACTGGACCCCTCCTCCGTCCTGAGCCAAGGCCAGGCAGCTTTCATCCCAAAATCTCATCCTGATGAAACCGGCTGTCAGCTCCCATCGAGGCCACGATGAAGCTGCAGACTGGACTCACAGAGGGAGCTTTATTCCCAGGAAGGGGCGCTCACCGTTAAAAAAAGAAAAAAAAGAAGAAGAAGAAGAAAGGGAGGAAGACTTTGAACTCTCTGCCCATCAGTATCTGTTACAACCCTCCACTTCACAGTGAGGAGGTTTGGCAGAGAAGGAAAAGAAGAAAAGTGACTCGTTCGTGGCGCCGAGATGCTCGAGGAAAATGTGTCTAGTGAGTGGTTCTGAGTAAGGAACTACTGGACTACACTGTAAAATAATCCAAAGGAGAGGAGAGAGGAAGGAGAGGAGAGAGAAGCACATTGAAGGTCCGGGACTGGAATCTGTCCATCCGGACGTCTACAGGCCCAGATTACCTGTGAGACCAGAAAGCACAGACAACTCCGGGGAAGAAGTTTAGCTTATTGAATGTATTAATAGAACATGAATGTTAATGGATATGGATGGATGGATAGAGAGAGAGAGGGAGGAGGAGAGAGCTTCAGGTGTTCAATGAGGCTTCTCTCAACAGACCAGCCGGGATAAGATGCTCATTGGATAATGGACGCAGTGGGCGGGACAGACGCTCTGCTGCTGTATGATGATTGGAGGAAATGTTTGATAGACAGTTTTGGATAGGCTGACTCTTCTGAGTGTAGTTTTGCCACAGACCGTATAAAAGAAATGGACGTAACATCCGTGACGTCACCCATTGGTTTGTGGACTGCTGCTCGGAAGCCAATAGTTTCTAATCTAGGCAGCGCCATCTTGAAAATTTCTGGTGCATGCTGGGAAAAATAAAAACACGGATTCTACTTATATGGGCATGAGGCGGGGCCATGGGGCGGAGCGGGGGAGGTTGCTATGGTTACGAGGGCTGGATCTGGAGGACATTGGTCAATCAACCTGTCAATCAGGACGTAGCCACGCCCTAATGCATACCCTGCTTTATCGTCACATATAAAATCAGGGAGGCCAAAATGTTCCCAAATGAACATCATACTGCATTGAAGAAGGCTTTAAACTAGCGATTGAGACCATAAACACATTTTGAAAACGTTTACTGAGGTTAGAAATCAAGTGAGAAGTTGGTGAATTCTCCATTGACTTGTATAGAGACGGTCGCCCCCTGGTGGCCTTTTGATAGAATGCAGCTCTAAGTTACTTCCTGGTTGGCTTAATTTCAGAGGACTGGAGCTCCCCTGCCTGAGTTTTGCTAATGTGGCCTGACCATCACGCTAAATCTGGCGACTTTCCAACTCTACTTAGAGACTTTTTTTATTCTCAAAGGCGACTATCAACAAATCCAGCAACTTTTTCTGGTGTTCTTGGAGAGTTTCCTGATGTCTTGGAGGCTAGAGGCTAGTTTTAAAATCTGCTGACACTTAAATATTACTGAAGAAAACCTCCTTTTCTTTCTATTCTTCAGGTGAGAAACGGCTGCTTTGTCTCGATGTGGCTAAATTTAAACGTTTGAGTTCATGTCGCCAAGATTTCTGGCTCAGCTCTCTCTCCTGAAATGTTTCCTTACCGTGATGAAAACATTATTTATTCACTTAATGTACTTTAGTTTATTGGAAGCTGAGTGTTTTTATTTTGGACTGAGAGCCAGAACTCATCTCAGTGCCTCTTTAAGTTGTTAAATAATCAGCGTGTTGTATTTGCTTCTTCTTCTTCTTCTTCTTTGGTGGCCTGGAAGCGGCGGTGTTGTTGTTCAGGTCTGCCGGACGGAGAGAGAGACCTCACCTGGACGGCTCTCAGTTCCTGCCTGTGTTGTTTGGGAGTTAATCAGCGTTACGACATGTTGGAGGATGTTGGTTTAAAGACGGAAATATCAACAGACGGTTAAGTGCAGCTCGTTAATTCCATTAACATGCGTGAAAGTGTGTGTTTGTTCAGCTAATTGGGCCGAATTATTCAATTTGTCCGTTTTTGGAAGTGGATGTTTGGATAGCTAATTTGTGGAGAACATTTTCCCATAAAAGAGAAAGAAGGAAGGCAGAGCTGCTGTGTGCCTCTGAAGTTCAGGGAAATAAACCAGATCATGGAGAGAGAGAAACAAGAATCTAAATGTAGAACAAGTAGTGGCACAAATACACCTTTTATGTAATAAGTGAGAGGAGAAGTGTGTGACATCATCAGCGCTGTAAGGAAACCACATGAGAAGACTTCCTGGACGGACACAAGAGGAAGTTAGAGAGCAGAGTTGTAATCGTTAAAGAGACGATAATCAATAAGTTCACTGAGCTTCAGAGACTTTCAGCTCAAATCTGACCAGCTGCTGCTTTAACCCCTCCTGCTGTCCTCAAGTCAAGGAAGGAAGGGAGGAAGGAAGGAAAGGACGGTGGATAGAAGGAAGGAGGGAGGGAGGGAGGAAAGGAAGGAAAGAAGGAGGGAAGGAAGGAAGGAGGGAGGGACAGAGGAAAGAAGGAAGGAGGGAGAGAAGGAGGGAAAAAGGAAAGAAGGAAGGAGAGAGGGAGGGAGAAGGAAGAGAGGAAGGAAAGGAAGGAAAAAAGGAAGGAAGGAGGGAGGGATGGAGGAAAGAAGGAAGGAAGGAAAGGAAAGGAAGGAGGGAGGAAGAAAGGAAGGGAGAAAGGAAGGAGGGAAAGGAAGGAGGGAGGAAAGAGGGAAGGAATGAAGGAGGGAAAGGGAGAAGGAAGGGAGGGAGGAATGTAAGGAAGGAGGGAGGGAGGAAAGAGGGAAGGAATGAAGGAGGGAAAGGGAGAAGGAAGGGAGGGAGGAATGGAAGGAAGGAGGGAGGGAGGAAAAAGGGATGGAAAGAAGGAAGTAAGGTAGGAGGAAAGAAGGACAGGAAGAAAGGAAGGTCGGAGGGAGGGAGGGAAAAAGGAAAAGAGGAAAGGATGAAGGACAGAAGGAAGGAAGAAAAGGAGATGGAGGAAGGAATGAAGGAAGGAAAGAAGGACGGTGGATAGAAGGAAGGAGGGAGGGAGGGAGGAAAGGAAGGAAAGAAGGAAGGAGGGAGGGAGGGAGAAGGAAGAGAGGAAGGAAAGGAAGGAAAGAAGGAAGGAAGGAGGGAGGGAGGGAGAAAGGAAAAGAGGAAAGGATGAAGGACAGAAGGAAGGAACTACTTCAGAACAAATAAATTCTCTCTTTTAGCTCAGAAACTATCACATCCTGTTGTAGTTCCTGTTTTATTTTGAAAAGTTATTCTCTCCTTGTGTATTTTGTTAGTTTTACTTCCTGCCTTGGTTGATTGCTTCATGTGTTTCACTTGTCTAGTTTCTCTCAGCTGTGTCTCTTTAGTTATTAGCTCATCATGTCCATAGACATACGTAGACGCTGCATTGACTGTGGAGAGGCCTAAAGCACCGCCATCTTGGTACAGGGCTAGCTAGCAGGGTTAGCAGGGCTAGCTAGCAGGGTTAGCAGGGCTAGCTAGCAGGGTTAGCAGGGTTAGCAGGGCTAGCAGAGGCAGTAGTGGATGTACATCTATGGAGGTAAGAGCTACTCCACAGTTTCAAAGTAGATCCATTCTATTCATCTATCCATCATGTATTCATCCATCCATCTATGTATTCATCTATCTATCTATCCATCCATCCATCCATCTATCATCCATCCATCCATCTATCCATCTATCTATCTATCCATCCATCTATCATCCATCCATCCATCTATCCATCTATCCATCTATCTATCCATCTATCTATCCCGTGTGAATATTTGTTGACAATTGAGCAATTTTATATATTTTTATTATAATTGAGTGACGTATGATCACTTTTTAATAGTGCAAACACGTCTAAAAAGGAAAAGAGGAAAGGATGAAGACAGAAGGAAGGAAGAAAGGGGGGTGGAGGAAGTAAGGAAGTAAGGTAGGAGAAAGGAGGGAGGGAAGGAAGGAAAGGAAGGAAGGAGGGACAGAGGAAAGAAGGAAGGAAGGAGGGAAGGAGGGAAAACGGAAAAGAGGAAAGGATGAAGGACAGAAGGAAGGAAGGAAGAAAAGGAGATGGAGGAAGGAAAGAAGGACGGAGGAAAGAAGGAGGGAGGAAGAGAGGGAGGGAGGGAGGGAGGGAAAAAGGAAAAGAGGAAAGGATGAAGGACAGAAGGAAGGAAGAAAGGGGGATGGAGGAAAGACGGAAGTAAGGTAGGAGGAAGGAGGGAGGGAGGGAAGGAAGGACAGAAGGCGTAATGCACTGCAGGAGCGAGTGGCCCTGAACCAAGATGGCCGCCGTGTAGGCAGCAGCAGTGTATGTCTATGGTCATGTGTATACAGGTTTTGGTTTCCAGTCCCAGTCTTTGTGTTATCTTGTATGTTTCTCTTGTGTTGGTAATAAACTGCATGCACCAGCGTCTGTCAGTCCACCTGCTCCGTCCTCCTGCTCCGTCCACCTGCTCCGTCCTCCTGCTCCGTCCTCCTACTCCGTCCTCCTGCTCCGTCCTCTTACTCCGTCCTCCTGCTCCGTCCTCCTGCTCCTGCTCCGTCCTCCTGCTCCGTCCACCTGCTCCGTCCTCCTGCTCCTGCTCTGTCCTCCTGCTCCGTCCTCCTGCTCCGTCCACTGCTCCGTCCTCCTACTCCGTCCTCCTGCTCCGTCCACCTGCTCCGTCCTCCTGCTCCGTCCACCTGCTCCGTCCTCCTACTCCGTCCACCTGCTCCGTCCACCTGCTCCGTCCTCCTGCTCCGTCCTCCTGCTCCGTCCACCTGCTCCGTCCTCCTGCTCCGTCCTCCTACTCCGTCCTCCTGCTCCGTCCTCCTGCTCCGTCCTCCTGCTCCGTCCACCTGCTCCGTCCTCCTGCTCCTGCTCCGTCCACCTGCTCCGTCCTCCTGCTCCGTCCTCCTGCTCCGTCCTCCGTCCACCTGCTCCGTCCACCTGCTCCGTCCTCCTGCTCCTGCTCCGTCCACCTGCTCCGTCCTCCTGCTCCGTCCACCTGCTCCGTCCTCCTGCTCCGTCCACCTGCTCCGTCCTCCTGCTCCGTCCTCCTGCTCCTGCTCCGTCCTCCTGCTCCGTCCTCCTGCTCCGTCCTCCTCCTCCTGCTCCGTCCTCCTGCTCCGTCCACCTGCTCCGTCCTCCTGCTCCGTCCTCCTGCTCCGTCCACCTGCTCCGTCCTCCTGCTCCTGCTCCGTCCACCTGCTCCGTCCACCTGCTCCGTCCTCCTGCTCCGTCCTCCTGCTCCTGCTCCGTCCTCCTGCTCCGTCCTCCTGCTCCTGCTCCGTCCACCTGCTCCGTCCTCCTGCTCCGTCCTCCTGCTCCTGCTCCGTCCACCTGCTCCGTCCTCCTGCTCCGTCCTCCTGCTCCTGCTCCGTCCACCTGCTCCGTCCTCCTGCTCCGTCCACCTGCTCCGTCCACCTGCTCCGTCCTCCTGCTCCGTCCTCCTGCTCCTGCTCCGTCCACCTGCTCCGTCCTCCTGCTCCGTCCACCTGCTCCTGCTCCGTCCTCCTGCTCCGTCCACCTGCTCCGTCCTCCTGCTCCTGCTCCGTCCTCCTGCTCCGTCCTCCTGCTCCGTCCACCTGCTCCGTCCTCCTGCTCCGTCCTCCGTCCTCCTGCTCCGTCCTCCTGCTCCGTCCACCTACTCCGTCCACCTGCTCCGTCCACCTGCTCCGTCCTCCTGCTCCGTCCTCCTGCTCCGTCCTCCTGCTCCGTCCACCTACTCCGTCCTCCTACTCCGTCCTCCTGCTCCGTCCTCCTGCTCCGTCCACCTACTCCGTCCTCCTGCTCCGTCCTCCTGCTCCGTCCTCCTGCTCCGTCCACCTGCTCCGTCCACCTGCTCCATCCACCTGCTCCGTCCTCGTACCCAGTCCTCCTGCTCCGTCCTCCTGCTCCGTCCTCCTACTCCGTCCACCTGCTCCGTCCACCTGCTCCGTCCTCCTGCTCCGTCCTCCTACTCCGTCCACCTGCTCCGTCCTCCTGCTCCGTCCACCTGCTCCGTCCTCCTGCTCCGTCCTCCTACTCCGTCCTCCTGCTCCGTCCTCCTGCTCCTGCTCCGTCCTCCTACTCCGTCCTCCTGCTCCGTCCTCCGTGACAGAAACACAATGTTCTCATCAGGGTGACAACGTTGAAAAGGTCGTGCTGAAAACCGTCTTTTCAGAAGCATGAACCAAACAAAGCGGCTTCATTCTGCAAAGTGAAGCAGCTGAGACCGAACAGATGCAAAGATATCGATGGTTTCACCTGCGAGCAGCTCAGAGTGTGACCCAGAATATAGAAACATTTAAATATTATAACTTTTTAAACATATTTTGTTCAGGTCGTACACAGATGTGTTGAGTGTTTGACTGATAGTGAGCATTCAACAGTGTGTAAGGGTTAAATGTCGGCACGATATTTCAACTTTCCACATTTAGAGTTTAATGTCGAAGTGCTGACTTTAAAGTTTAATCTCGTCACAGAATTTTAATTTATTTTAAAATAAATAAATAAAACCAAACTAAAACTAGCACAATAGCACAACCTGTATCTATAGCAACCATAGCACAACCTGTATCTATAGCAACCATAGAACAACCTGTAGCTATAGCAACCATAACACAACCTGTATCTATAGCAACCATAGCACAACCTGTATCTATAGCAACGATAGAACAACCTGTAGCTATAGCAACCATAACACAACCTGTATCTATAGCAACCATAACACAACCTGTATCTATAGCAACCATAGAACAACCTGTATCTATAGCAACCATAGAACAACCTGTAGCTATAGCAACCATAGAACAACCTGTATCTATAGCAACCATAGCACAACCTGTATCTATAGCAACCATAGCACAACCTGTATCTATAGCAACCATAGAACAACCTGTATCTATAGCAACCATAGAACAACCTGTATCTATAGCAACCATAACACAACCTGTATCTATAGCAACCATAGAACAACCTGTATCTATAGCAACCATAACACAACCTGTATCTATTGCAACCATAACACAACCTGTATCTATAGCAACCGTAGCACAACCTGTATCTATAGCAACCGTAGCACAACCTGTATCTATAGCAACCGTAGCACAACCTGTATCTATAGCAACCGTAGCACAACCTGTATCTATAGCAACCGTAGCACAACCTGTATCTATAGCAACCGTAACACAACCTGTATCTATAGCAACCACAGCACAACCTGTATCCATAGCAACCATAGAACAACCTGTATCTATAGCAACCATAGAACAACCTGATGGTCTGTCTGTACATTACATACCTCATACAAGTGCTAAAGATTGACCTAAAAGTTAAATGGGTTCAATAGATTTAGTTTTGAGCAGATATCATGACAGGAAGTGACCTCTACCAAATCTATAAAGGGTTAACAGCTGATTCCCTTCAGTTCATTTTTTATCTTTATGGTAACAAAAAAACTTTGCTACTAAAAACAGTGTAACGCTGAAACATAGAAGATGAAGATTTGACTCATTCAGACACTGAAGCTTCATATTAGCTTCACATCTACTTTATAATCCATGTTCCCACAGGAGGAGGACTGTGGGTTTAGTCCTCCATCACTTCCTGTTAACATGATGAAGGATCTAATGCTCAGTATGAACAGGAGGAATCATTACACAGAGATGAACTGCTTTAATGTTCATTTCGCTCCATGAAACTCTTAACATTTAAACATAAAAACAGTCAGTTATGATAAATATTATTATTATTTAACATTTTAAATTCCCTCCTCGAATGTTTTGTGTCTTTAAATCCAGAAATGAGACCAAACGCTTCTTCATGTTGGTGATTATTTGGTTATTTAGCGCTTATGGAAGAAAAATACCTGCTAAAATATTTCACTTTATTTTCTCTGCAACTTATTTTGTTCTTCTTTGAGCATTAATTTGTTAAAACTCTGCTGGTTGTAGTTTTTAACCGTCGTGGAGGGAAAATGGACACATGAGCGTAAATATGATTTAAACAAGGAGTTTATTCTCCTGCTGCAGAAAGTCTCCACAGATTATTTTACACCTGAACCTCCACATGTGGCTCCTCTCTCTGCAGCCACACATTGCCTTTGATTACTGTAATTGGCAGTGAGGCCCCAGCAGAGAACAGCAGGTCTCAGGACCCTGGAGGACCCGTAAAAAGTACCCACTCACTAAAGCCATTAACCCTGTCATAACGAGGAGGGGAGGGAGGGGGGGGGGGGGGCAAAGTGCTTCACTTAAAGACCACCTCCCAATTAGCTGCGTGAAGAAAAGCCGAGCGGCCTCTTACCTCCATGTTAAAGGAAATAAAAGTGGAGAGGACGAGGCACAAAAGAGTGTCTGTAGCAGGAAACGCCGGCCAATGAAAACACTTTGCCTCATGTCCAAATCAGAACCACATGACGGAGGAAAGAGGCAGAACGAGCTGTAATGACCAGGAGGTTCTACTTCCTGTCTGCTGATTGGGGGGGCGGCGGCGGGGAATAAACGCAGCGGGGGGGTCGGACGGCCAATGAGCACGCTGGGAGGGCCGCAGCAACACGCCAATCACAGTCAGTCATGTGAGAAGCTTCATGCTGACTGAAAGCTGCTACTGTGTGTAAATAAAGTTATTATTATTATTATTATATATGACATCATTAGATTATTAATAGAGAAGCATGTTACTGTTGTAGCTGCTGGAGGTGGAGCTAGTTTATGCTACTTTATATACAGTTAGCTAGTTTATACTACTTTATATACAGTTAGCTAGTTTATACTACTTTATATACAGTTAGCTAGTTTACGCTACTTTTATATACAGTTAGCTAGTTTACGCTACTTTATATACAGTTAGCTAGTTTACGCTACTTTATATACAGTTAGCTAGTTTACACTACTTTATATACAGTTAGCTAGTTTACACTACTTTATATACAGTTAGCTAGTTTACACTACTTTATATACAGTTAGCTAGTTTATACTACTTTATATACAGTTAGCTAGTTTATACTACTTTATATACAGTTAGCTAGTTTACACTACTTTATATACAGTTAGCTAGTTTATGCTACTTTATATACAGTTAGCTAGTTTACGCTACTTTATATACAGTTAGCTAGTTTATACTACTTTATATACAGTTAGCTAGTTTATACTACTTTATATACAGTTAGCTAGTTTATACTACTTTATATACAGTTAGCTAGTTTACACTACTTTATATACTAGGGGTGCAACGAATCAAAAAACTCACGGTTCGGATCGTTCCTCGGATCAGAGTCACGGATCGGATCATTTTTCGGATCAGCCAAAAAACGTGTTACGTCTGTGTGGTAGGCTAACCTAGGCGACTGGTTTGTGTGGCAGCGCGAGTATAAGGAAACAGACGTAGCACTAGAGGCAGCAGTTATCGTTACAGTAGTCACCGAAGTCTAGCCTACTTTTATTTTCCATGCCCACTGTTCTACATGTTGTTCTACATGTTGTTCTACATGTTGTTCTACATGTTGTTCTACATGTTGTACACTGAGGACAATAAATCACAACGAGCCATAGTTTGCTTATTGAAAAGGGAACTGTTGCAGACTTTTACCCAGAGCGTGTTAAGTAGCTCTGTCCCTGGAACTAGCAGGAATGGTTACAGCTGTGTGTGGACTGAACATGCGCACATTTTTTTTTTTTTTTCATAAATCAATCCGCGTATCATGCGTGTGCCGAACCGAAATAGATGGTCCGAACGGATCACGGACCAATGATGATCCGTTGCAGGCCTATTATATACAGTTAGCTAGTTTATACTACTTTATATACAGTTAGCTAGTTTACGCTACTTTATGTACAGTTAGCTAGTTTACGCTACTTTATATACGGTTAGCTAATTTACGCTACTTTATATACAGTTAGCTAGTTTATACTACTTTATATACAGTTAGCTAGTTTATACTACTTTATATACGGTTAGCTAGTTTATACTACTTTATATACGGTTAGCTAGTTTATACTACTTTATATACAGTTAGCTAGTTTATGCTACTTTATATACAGTTAGCTAGTTTATACTACTTTATATACAGTTAGCTAGTTTATACTACTTTATATACGGTTAGCTAGTTTATACTACTTTATATACGGTTAGCTAGTTTATACTACTTTATATACAGTTAGCTAGTTTATACTACTTTATACAGTTAGCTAGTTTATACTACTTTATATACAGTTAGCTAGTTTATACTACTTTATATACAGTTAGCTAGTTTATACTACTTTATATACAGTTAGCTAGTTTATACTACTTTATATACAGTTAGCTAGTTTAGTCCAGTGGTTCCCACACTGCTTTTTTTTCTGATAGATAGCTGATGGTAGCTCTAACATAATAAACGTATCTGCTGCTTTCTGATTCTTCTTTTCTCTCTTTGAATGAAACGCTCACAGACGGAGAGGAACGAGTCGCCTCATACGGACACGTTAGGGGCGTCCATGACGAAATGTGAGGAGCGATCACCAGGCTGGAGGAGTCAGAGAGGGTTCGGGTGAGAGCTGCAGTGTTGAGAGCTTGATGGAGTACAGGGAGGACAACCTGTAACCCTCCATCCTTTATCCTGACTAACAGAGGAGTCCTTTGAGCAGAGACAGGAAGCAGAGGCGTCCGTGTCCTCGGCTGTCTGCAGATACTTCACCAAGGTGTCAGTAAGGTACGAGTTCACAACGCTCAGGTCTTTCCTAAAGCATCAGTCAGGAGCTTAAATGAATATTAAATGTTTTTCCATCAGTCCTCCTTCTGGGGAAACATTTAAAAGTAGATGTGAAGCTAATATGAAGCTTCAGCGCCTGAATGAGTCAAATCTTCATCTTCTATGTTTCAACGTTACAGTGTTTTTAATAGCAAAGTCTTTTAGTTACTATACTTCCACCACAGAGAAACATATATATATACTATATATAGCCTATATATATATATATATATATATATATATATATATATAATATATATATATATATACTATATATACTATACTATATATGATATATATACTTCCACCACAGCTCAACAGGAAACACTAAGAGGGAATCTGATGCTAAAAATACTGTAAATACTACTTATACTACTAAAAATACTACTACTACTACTACTATTAGTACTACAAAAAGTAATACTTCTACATCTACTACTGCTACTACTACTGCTAGTACTACTACTACTACTACTAGTACTACAACTAGTACTACTACTGCAAAGAGTACTACTACTGCTACTACTATTACTAGAAAATACTACTACTAGTACTACTACAAGGGTACTATTTCTAACACTACTACTAGTAGTGTTAGAAATAGTACCCTTGTAGTAGTACTAGTAGTAGTATTAGTAGTAGTAGTACAAAGACTACTACTACTAATACTACTACTAGTACTACTATTACCACTACTACTACAAAAAGTACTATTTATACTTCTACTACTCTTTCTTTCCTGCTTGCTTTTTGCTCTCTCTCTCTCTCTCTCTCTCTCTCTCTCTCTCTCTCTCTCTCTCTCTCTCTCTCTCTCTCTCTCTCTCTCTCTCTCTTTCCTCCCTCTCCCCCTCCCAGCTGAACGTCCAGCGTGTGTGTTTTCTTTTCACCTGCCTGTAACGTCTTCCATCATCTCTCCTCTGAACAAACACTGATGAGCTGCAGCTTCCCACGAGCCGCGTTCACACACTCAAACCTGCAGCACAGATGTGACACGTGTGTGTGTTCAGTCTGCTGGGTTTATTTTTAGGCTGCAGCGGGGGGGGGGGGGGGGTCAAAGGTCAGCTGCTGCACATCTGCCTGAGCTGAGCTGTCTGGAAAACTGATCAGAGGTGATGACAGACCTCCAAACACACATGAAGGAGGGAAGGAAAGGAAGGAAGGAAGGAAGAAAGGACAGATGGAAGGAAGGACGGAAGGAATGATGGAAAGACAGAGGAAAGAAGGAAGGAAGGAAGGACAGATGGAGGGAAGGGAGGGAGGAAGGAAGGAAGGAAGGAAGGAAGGGAAGAAGGAAGGAGGGAAGAAGGAAGGAAGGAAACGAAGGAAGGAAGGAAAGAAGGAAGGAAGGAAGGAAAGAAGGAAGGAAGGAAAGGCAAGAAGGAAGAAAGGAAGGGAGGAAGGAAAGGAAGGAAAGAAGGAAGGAAGGAAAGAAGGATTCCTTCCTAATCCCTTTTCTTTCCTTCCTTCCTTCCTTCCTTCCTTCCTTTTATCTTTCCTTCCCTCCTTTCTTTCCTTTCTTTCCTCAATTTTTAGGTTTTTTTCTTCATCATGAAACGTCACCACCGCTCACACCAAACTGCCTCCTGCTCAGGAAACAGCAGCCGAGTGATACATCGCGCTACATATCTGTGTTTCCTTCCTTCCTCCCCCCCTTTTGTCTTTCCTTCCCTCCTTCACGCTACATATCTGTGTTTCCTTCCTTCCTCCCTCCCTTTTGTCTTTCCTTCCCTCCTTCACGCTACATATCTGTGTTTCCTTCCTTCCTCCCTCCCTTTTGTCTTTCCTTCCCTCCTTCACGCTACATATCTGTGTTTTCCACTGACGGACAGATCTGGTGTCTCTGTGTTGTTTCCACATCGCTGCAGCGGCTCTGCAGAAGGAAAGTTTATGTTCTTCTGGGAAAGCCCCCGACCCTCTGACACATGTCCCCCTCCTCTGTAATTGCGCCAATTACTTTTCCATAACAGCCCTGAAACACTTATGTATGTGGTTAGAATAACAATTTCCACATGAAACACTTGTTCATTCATAAGGTGGAGAGGAGCGGGGGGATCCTCTGCAGACGTCACCGTGTGCAGCAGACGCCGTGCTGTGGAGACGAGCTGCACTTACATGTGATGTGGAAGCTGCAGGACGACGGCAGCGTTGGGCTTCCTGAGCTCTGATCTGTGATTAGTGAGCGGCACTCAGCAGCAGGATGGGACCGTCCTCGCTCAGCCGCTCAGATCTTCTTGTTTTGTGTCCTCAGAGTACAATCTGATAAACACGTTCAAGATTAATGCTGATAAACTGAAGACAGAAAGTCTCGTCTTGAGTTTCTCTGAATAGTTTTTGTTTAGAAATTCCTCAATGATTCCAACAGCAGCAGTTCCTAAATGTCTAATCTTACACAAGAAAGCAGATACTGTGAAATACCTGTATTACTTTAAAGTCCAACTGATATCACCTTTTTGCAGTAAAATAGTGTTTTCTAAATGTTAATAGATTTGTATTATTATTATTATTAACTATTATTGGAAATGCTTTTATTTTTCTCCATCAGCTGGAGGAGGCGTGTCGGTGTCTGTGTTTGATTGACAGCAGCTGGAGGAGGCGTGTCGGTGTCTGTGTTTGATTGACAGCAGCTGGAGGAGGCGTGTCGGTGTCTGTGTTTGATTGACAGCAGCTGGAGGAGGCGTGTCGGTGCCTGTGTTTGATTGACAGCAGCTGGAGGAGGCGTGTTGGTGCCTGTGTTTGATTGACAGCAGCTGGAGGAGGCGTGTAGGTGTCTGTGTTTGATTGACAGCAGCTGGAGGAGGCGTGTCGGTGTCTGTGTTTGATTGACAGCAGCTGGAGGAGGCGTGTCGGTGTCTGTGTTTGATTGACAGCAGCTGGAGGAGGCGTGTCGGTGTCTGTGTTTGATTGACAGCAGCTGGAGGAGGCGTGTCGGTGTCCGTGTTTGATTGACAGCAGCTGGAGGGGAGGGGCGTGTCGGTATTTGATTGACAGCAGCTGGAGGAGGCGTGTCGGTGTCTGTGTTTGATTGACAGCAACTAAAGGGGAGGGGCGTGTCGGTGTCTGTGTTTGATTGACAGCAGCTGGAGGAGGCGTGTCGGTGTCTGTGTTTGATTGACAGCAGCTGGAGGAGGCGTGTCGGTGTCTATGTTTGATTGACAGCAGCTGGAGGAGGCGTGTCGGTGTCTGTGTTTGATTGACAGCAACTAAAGGGGAGGGGCGTGTCGGTGTCTGTGTTTGAGTGACAGCAGCTGGAGGAGGCGTGTCGGTGTCTGTGTTTGATTGACAGCAGCTGGAGGGGCGGGGCATGTCGGTGTCTGTGTTTGATTGACAGCAGCTGGAGGAGGCGTGTCTGTGTCTGTGTTTGATTGACAGCAGCTGGAGGAGGCGTGTCGGTGTCTGTGTTTGATTGACAGCAGCTGGAGGAGGCGTGTCGGTGTCTGTGTTTGATTGACAGCAGCTGGAGGAGGCGTGTCGGTGTCTGTGTTTGATTGACAGCAGCTGGAGGAGGCGTGTAGGCGTCTGTGTTTGATTGACAGCAGCTGGAGGAGGCGTGTCTGTGTTTGATTGACAGCAGCTGGAGGAGGCGTGTCGGTGTCTGTGTTTGATTGACAGCAGTTGAAGGAGGCGTGTCGGTGTCTGTGTTTGATTGACAGCAGCTGGAGGAGGCGTGTCGGTGTCTGTGTTTGATTGACAGCAGCTGGAGGAGGCGTGTCTGTGTTTGATTGACAGCAGCTGGAGGAGGCGTGTCGGTGTCTGTGTTTGATTGACAGCAGCTGGAGGGGAGGGGCGTGTTGGTATCTGTGTTTGATTGACAGCAGCTGGAGGAGGCGTGTCGGTATCTGTGTTTGATTGACAGCAGCTGGAGGAGGCGTGTCTGTGTCTGTGTTTGATTGACAGCAGCTGGAGGAGGCGTGTCGGTATCTGTGTTTGATTGACAGCAGCTGGAGGAGGCGTGTCTGTGTTTGATTGACAGCAGCTGGAGGAGGCGTGTTTGTGTTTGATTGACAGCAGGTGAAGGAGGCGTGTCGGTGGCTGTGTTTGATTGACAGCAGCTGGAGGAGGCGTGTCGGTGTCTGTGTTTGATTGACAGCAGCTGGAGGAGGCGTGTCGGTGTCTGTGTTTGATTGACAGCAGCTGGAGGGGAGGGGCGTGTTGGTATCTGTGTTTGATTGACAGCAGTTGAAGGAGGCGTGTCGGTGTCTGTGTTTGATTGACAGCAGCTGGAGGAGGCGTGTCGGTGTCTGTGTTTGATTGACAGTAGCTGGAGGGGAGGGGCATGTCGGTGTCTGTGTTTGATTGACAACAGCTGAAGGGGCGTGTCGGTGTCTGTGTTTGATTGACAGCAGCTGGAGGAGGCGTGTCGGTGTCTGTGTTTGATTGACAGCAGCTGGAGGAGGCGTGTCTGTGTTTGATTGACAGCAGCTGGAGGAGGCGTGTCGGTGTCTGTGTTTGATTGACAGCAGCTGGAGGAGGCGTGTCTGTGTTTGATTGACAGCAGCTGGAGGAGGCGTGTCTGTGTTTGATTGATAGCAGCTGGAGGAGGCGTGTCTGTGTCTGTGTTTGATTGACAGCAGCTGGAGGAGGCATGTCGGTGTCTGTGTTTGATTGACAGCAACTGGAGGAGGCGTGTCGGTGTCTGTGTTTGATTGACAGCAGCTGGAGGAGGCGTGTCTGTGTTTGATTGACAGCAGCTGGAGGAGGCGTGTCTGTGTTTGATTGACAGCAGCTGGAGGAGGCGTGTCTGTGTTTGATTGACAGCAGCTGGGGGAGGTGTTTAGGTGTCTGTGTTTGATTGACAGCAGCTGGAGGAGGCGTGTCGGTGTCTGTGTTTGATTGACAGCAGCTGGAGGAGGCGTGTCGGTGTCGGTGTTTGATTGACAGCAGCTGGAGGAGGCGTGTCGGTATCTGTGTTTGATTGGCAGCAGCTGGAGGAGGCGTGTCGGTATCTGTGTTTGATTGGCAGCAGCTGGAGGAGGCGTGTCGGTATCTGTGTTTGATTGACAGCAGCTGAAGGGGAGGGGCCAAGTGTTTCTCATTGTCGAGAGACTTCAAAAGTATGATCACCTTCTTTTTAAGTCGAGAACGAAGGAAAACAAGCTGCAGGACGAGATGTGTCTTTAAGTTTAGTTTGATAAGAAAGAGACGGCAGATGTTCTCCCACTCTGAGTCTGGTTCTGAGGGTTCTTCCTGTTAAAAGATGTTCTCCCACTCTGAGTCTGGTTCTGAGGGTTCTTCCTGTTGAATGTTGGGTCTCTTTAAATGAAACCTGAAGAGTTCGGTTTAGAACCTGCTCTATGTGGAAAGTGCCTTGAGATAACTCTGGTGTGATTTGGCGCTTTATAAATAAAGATTGATTGACTTCAGCAGGAAAGCTAACGTGGGTTGATCGGAGTCTGTGGTTCTTGTTGCGTATCAGGATGCGATCAGGCTCAGTGTGACGCAAGCAAGATCACGGAGCTGTATTTAAATGAAATCATGTAAAACTAGAAGAGCGTCAACATGAAATGAAATAAATTTAGCTAAATCGACCCTGGATTCTTCCTCGTCCTCACAAAGACACTGAAATAGAAATATAAAAGTCTTGTTTGGAGTCAAACTGTGTGACATAACCACATCAATCTTTAAACAGCTGCTTGTTTCCTTCTTTCTGCAGCTCGGTTGTTTTCTGAGTTTCATGCAGAGAGACTAAAAGACTGAAGCAGCTTGGAGCCAAATGGGTCACCGAGTCTGAACAGTACGGAGGAGAAAACACAGCCCCGATGTCTGCTTCCTGTCTGACTTATACAACCTGTTACAACCTGTCCGCTCTCAGCCGGCACCGAGGGAGATGATGTCATCGTCAGCGCGGCGAGAACAGAACCGCAGCAGGAGGCCGGCTTCACATCCATGACTGGACCAGTGGAAGAACTTACATAATCTGTCATTAAGAAGGTGAGTGCAGCAGGATGTTTACCATTTTCAGTTTATTAACAACCCCCCCCCCCCCCCCCCCCCTCCCGCCGCCCCCCCCCCCCCTCCCACTCTGGAGGATGACATCATGGTAAACAGTTTGATTTGATTGGTGGATGAGGTGATAAGCAGTCTATTTCTAACGCTGCTGCTCGTCCCACCCAGCTGTCACCAGGCTGTGGACCAGAGGCACGTACTGCAGGTTTACACCCACTCACCCACCACAGGTCAAAGGTCATGAGGTGAGCTCGGGAGGTTTGGTCCAAAACAAACGAACAAACTTTAAACGTACTTTTTTATTTGTTAATTTGTTTAGAAGTCTGTCGATGTCTGTATAAGAACCACTATGCTGCCATACAGTGTTATCTTCAGGTCGTCACTTTGCATGTGAGTATTAAACACACTGTGATAATAAATGTTGGTAAGATGATGAATTCATAAATCAGTTAAACTAGATTTAAAAGCAGCATCAGGTTTGTTAAATGCTTGTATTAATGGAGTCATGGTCAATATTATTTCACTTTACCTCCGAAAGAGAGAAACTATAAAAACATCTATCAATCAGCCGTGATGCCTTCAGGTACTCTCTGGAAAACAGGAACTTTGTGTTTTTGTTTGTGGCTCAGTTATAAATAAAGGTTCAAAGGTTAAATTCATAAATGAGTTAAACTAGATTTAAAAGCAGCATCAGGTTTGTTAAAATGTACATTTAGTATTTTTGTTGGTTTTATATCATTTAAATGACATTTACACCATTTTTTACCAAAAGTCAGACTGAATGCTCCTGAAAATGTCAAATGGTGTAACCACAAAAGAATGATAGATATTAACTATTTACTGTTTTTAAGCAAGTTGAATTATTTGGTACAAAGTTTTTATGGTTACACCACTTAGACATTTTTACCATAATCCTCTAATATATTCTCTCTAAATGGATTAAAAGCAGAAATTTGATGCTGGGTCCACAAAAAAAGAATGTGTGAAGTTATTCATGAGTATTTCTTCATTTCTGCAGAAACTTCCAGTCCCTCCCTCTCTCTCTGTCTCTCTCTCTCTCTCTCTCTCTCTGTGTCTCTCTCTCTCTCTCTGTGTCTCTCTCTCTCTCTCCCTCTCTCTCTCTCTCTGTGTCTCTCTCACTCTCTCTCTCTCTCTCTCTCTCTCTCTCTCTGTGTCTCTCTCTCTCTGTCCCTCTCTCTCTCTCTCTCTGTGTCTCTCTCTCTATTTGTTCCTCTCATCACGCTACAGTTATTAAACACATTCACAATAAATGACCAGCAGCTCATTTATTAAAGGGTTAAAGGTTCATTTAGTATTTCTATAGAGAGGTTGAGGCTTGTTGAACAGTAGCTGCTGGTTTGAAATGGACTCACCTGTATAGATAAAGCTTTACTGATTGATTGATGGATGGATGGATTGATTAATTAAAGGGTCTTCTGTGTAATTGCCTTGTTCAGTTAAAGAAAACCAACCAAATGAAACCGGACTAAACAAGTTACAGATCAGTCATCAGGGTGAAGTCAGGTTTATATTTGGACTTTAATGTCATCTCTTCTCTATTTTGGCTTTTTTCCATCGAGGTCAAAACGTTTTTTTGACCAGCGTGATGTCCAGATAAGACTCATCGCTGAGCAGCAGCCGCCCGCTCCTCTTTCATCTCTCCCATAAACCCTCGCTCCTCGTCGTCCTTAACGAGCTGCTCCGTGATTCCAGCCGCGATACGATGTCCCATCTTTCTATTTTTACCCGTGAACCGAAGCGTGACCCCTGCAGCGTCGCCTCCTCCCTCCCTCCCTCCCTCCCTCCCTCCCTCCCTCCCTCCCTTTGGCAGGAAGCTTCCAGCTGTAATGAATCTTTGCTTTGTAGAAATTAATCAAATTGTTTTATCAATAAAATGTCAAAAAATAGCAAAGTTGGTTCTTAAATATGTTGTTTAGTCTCATCAGCAGTCAGAGTTATTCCAACTGCTTCAATAATTCATTAATTAACCCTCCTGTCATCCTGCCGGGTCAAATTGACCCCATCTCGTTTGACTGTTCCTTCTTCCCTCTTTCTTTGCTCCCTCCTCCTTCCATCCTTGCGTCCTTCCTTCCACCAAAGGATGATAATCTGCAGATTAAATGATAATTAAAATAATTAATTAATATTATTAAATAAACTATAATTGTTATTTGCAGCCTTGATAATAATAATAATAATAATGATAATAGTTTATTTTTGGATAGGGACAGTCGTGCATATTAATGAACATAAATTGTGAGACATCTCTGTAAATATGCCGGATTATAGCAAGTTGCTAATTGAGTGAAATAAAGACAAACATCTGAGAACTAATTATTTTGTTCAGATTTAATAACAAAATATTAGACTCAGTCTAAATTTGAGTTTGTAGAATTTAAACTTTGATTTAAATTAATTTTAATTCTGATTCTGTGTAAAATATTTTCTTATCTGCACGTGTGTGTGTGGGTGTGTGTGTATGTGTGTGTGTGTGTGTGTGTGTGTGTGTGTGTGTGTGTGTGTGTGGGTGTGTGTGTGTGTGTGGGTGTGTGTAACTCTCTGTGTGTGTGTGTGTGTGGGTGTGGAGCGCTGTGCTGAAAGCTTCTCTTCCTTGTTGTGATTGTGAGCAGGGAGCGGCGCAGGCTGCAGGATGCTGAACGCTAAACACACTCGACTCGTTCAATCAGCTGATCATCATCACACACACACACACACACACACACACACACACACACACACACACACCTCAATGAGATCATTCAAACCTGCAGTAAAGGAACAGGTCTGAAATAGTAAAAGTACCAATACAGCAAAGTATAAATACTCTCTTACTAGTATCCTACAGTATTATAGTGATGTAGTATGCAGTATTACAGTAAAAGTACTGCAGTATTATAGTGATGTAGTATGCAGTATTACAGTAAAAGTACTGCAGTATTATAGTGATGTAGTATGCAGTATTACAGTAAAAGTACTGCAGTATTATAGTGATGTAGTATGCAGTATTACAGTAAAAGTACTGCAGTATTATAGTGATGTAGTATGCAGTATTACAGTAAAAGTACTGCAGTATTATAGTGATGTAGTATGCAGTATTACAGTAAAAGTACTGCAGTATTATGAGTGATGTAGTATGCAGTATTACAGTAAAAGTACTGCAGTATTATAGTGATGTAGTATGCAGTATTACAGTAAAAGTACTGTAGTATTATAGTGATGTAGTATGCAGTATTACAGTAAAAGTACTGCAGTATTATAGTGATGTAGTATGCAGTATTACAGTAAAGTACTGCAGTATTATAGTGATGTAGTATGCAGTATTACAGTAAAAGTACTGCAGTATTATAGTGATGTAGTATGCAGTATTACAGTAAAAGTACTGCAGTATTATAGTGATGTAGTATGCAGTATTACAGTAAAAGTACTGCAGTATTATAGTGATGTAGTATGCAGTATTACAGTAAAAGTACTGCAGTATTATAGTGATGTAGTAGTAGTAGTAGTAGTAGTCTTTTAACAGATGTTTCTTACTTCCTGTCTGCGACGGCTCATCACAATCTTCACCTGGTCGTATTTTTAGAGGAAACTCTGCGTGAAGAACTCGTTATCATACTAATAATAATGGGAAGAAGAAAACACACACACACACACACACACACACACACACACACACACACAGGTTAGGTTTGTTCTTGTTGAGATTAGCTGATGTCACTCTGTGTGCATGCTGTCTCATGTTGTATTGTACAATAATAACTGTTTAATCTTCAACCAGCAGTGTTCAGTGTCTTATCTTTATGTGTTTGTGTTCAACAGCCAAACATAAACAGGAAATTAATAACCATGCAATGCTTGAAAAGGGTGTGAAGATGAAGGAAGGAGCTTTCTAGTCCTACAACCGTTTCTTTTTTAAACTGTAATAATCAATTCAAGCCAAAAAATAACATGTTAAAGTCTGTGTAAAGTAAGAATAAATATGTGTTCTGAGTTTGACATACCACAGAAAAGTGTGTTGTTAACCACCCTGCCAAATTTGAATGATTAAAAAAAAATAAATCGCCAAATATATTAAATTAGGTTTCAAAGTTGTGTAAAACTCTCTGCTACCAAACGCTATGGGCGTGGCCACCGAGTCCGCTGAAGCCCCGCCCCCTACCAAGTGTCACCTGTCAATCAAAGTCACCACCTCTACCAGAAACATGGACGCTATGTCTGAGAGCTTTATGCTCCTAGCTCAGCTGCTAGCTCGGCGGCTAACTTGACAGCTAGCTCGGTGGCTAGCTCTGTGGCTAACTCGCGGCTAGCTCGGCGGTTAGCTCGGCGGCTAACTAAGCTAACTGGCTAACTGTAGACTGTAGTAGTAGTAGTGCTAACTCAGCTAACTGGCT
This sequence comes from Scomber colias, assembly GCA_021039105.1. Classification (NCBI taxonomy): domain Eukaryota; kingdom Metazoa; phylum Chordata; class Actinopteri; order Scombriformes; family Scombridae; genus Scomber; species Scomber colias. The sequence goes on along the minus strand of JAJDFG010001205.1, from coordinate 21,563 downwards.
AACTGTAGACTGTAGTAGTAGTAGTGCTAACTCAGCTAACTCAGCTAACTGTAGACTGTAGTAGTAGTAGTGCTAACTCAGCTAACTCAGCTAACTGTAGACTGTAGTAGTAGTAGTGTGTGCTGAATGTATTTCTACCTCTACAGCAGCAGGGCGGGTTTATGCTAATCCTAGCTCCACAATTCAAATCTAAATGGTTGAAATGCTTTTTACACATTTTTTAGAAATACATTTATGACCTATTTAATGTGTGAAAATGTCTGAATTCAGTTTACACAGTCTAAATAATAATGTAACCTGCAGGCTTTGGTCAAACTGGCACATTTCCAGTAAACAGCTCTTCCTTTATTAACTACATTCAGCATAAGAAGGAGTTTCCCAGGAGACGCAGCTCTCATGATAAAACTCTCAGACAGTCGCGGACGGTGAAGACGATGATGTGGAAACCAGTGATGTGGGCGAGTTTAGACGACTGCGGGTCAAAACTAAAGAGGTGCGACAGTTCATCAGCAGAGTCTGGGAAGTGTCACCTCACACTCACTTATTGGCCGCAGCGACAGTAAAGACGCTGCTGCACGTCCCTGATCTGGCTACCTGTCCAAGTGCTCCACATAGTCATGATATGAGCGAGGAGAGGAGGAGGAGGAGGAGGAGGAGGAGGAGGAAGGCTCCCGGCTGTCTGGGCTCAGGCAGATCTTCTAGGAACTGAGGTATTCAGATTAAAGAAGAGACAAATTGATTGAAGTCACCTGAGGACGCTGCTTATACGAGCTGCAACAGATGAAGAGCAGAGAGACTTTTCATATGCAGTCTGATAGCTGGATGGCAGACAATGATAGCAATGATTATATTTTTTTCTCATTTTCTTCCCGTGGACTGGAGCTCAAAGTCAAAGAAACCCCAAAACCAACATTATAACTAAATGACTGATGGTGATACGATGAGTCAGTATCACTCTTTGCAAGTATAATCATCACTCAATCATCACACAAAAACAGTCAAACCAAATAGGTCAACTTTATGATTACGAGCTCCCATTTAAATATTTGAAATGGTTTCAAACTGTATCCTGACTCGGCTTCATCAGGTTGTTATAATACATCTACAGATTTCCCTCTGAACACACACGAGGTATAGTTTAATTTAAATGAGGCCCATTATATATTGACCATAATTACCCAAAATATGTGTAAAACTTGGTGTTGAATGTAGGGTTGGGTGATAATTTATACTTTCACTTTATTTAACAGTCAGAAATTGAACTGGGAAGACAGAAGTTGGACGGTCGATGGGAAGACGACAGGAAGGTTAAATGTGTGTTTATATGTGTTTTAACTAGGGCTGTCAACGTTAACGTGTTAATCGCGATTAGATTAATGCAATCCATAACGCGTTAATTTCTTTAAATCTCATTTTAATGTTGCAAGCCTTTTTGTCCCTTCTACTCCCCCGTAGACGGCTCCTCTAGCTGTAGCGCTATGCTTTGAAGTGGCCTCCTGCAGTAAACCTACCGCGCTGATGGAAAGTAAGAGAGCTACTGGACTTTTGAACGGCTTGTTTAACTTTAAAACACCTAAACACCCAGGTGCAGCCAAGCCAGCCTCAGCTCCACCAAAGGACCATTTTGGAGTGTGGGAGTCGCAGCAGAGCCGTGATTGATTCCCAGTTAAGACACTCTGGTAAGAAATGCTTTACATTATGGGCTTAAAACTGCCTTCAAATGGAAAATAACAGGATTTTAAACATGCTATTCAAAACGCCATTAATCGCGATTAGCTATGGAAATTCTGTGATTAATCACAAATAAAAAAATTAATCGTTTGACAGCCCTAGTTTTAACTTTGTTTCTTGTTCCTCATGTTTCGTGATTGAGTGATATCAGTCCGATGGGTTTATGGTAAAACCAACAGAAATACTAAATGTACATTTTAACAAACCTGATGCAGCTTTTATCTTGCCAACCGTCATTTATCACTGATCCTTTTGCATCTTTTATTAATAATGAAGTTGTAGCTTTAGGAGCAGATGATGATGGAGATATTACTACTAAACATTTCGCTGTCCTGCTGACCTCCTCTGCAGCCTGCAGGCGACGCTAGCAGGACTTCAAACTCTACTTCTTGTTAATTGCACACTGATTTGTCTTTAACACCCGTTAGTCTGATATTTGTGCTCCAGGCGAGATAACAGCTCATCAGGATGACTGGCAGGTGTTTGGGGTGAAAAGTTGAGCAGCAGGCGATGATGAAGGAAAACACTGAAATACTGAAGCTCACAACATTTCTTCACTTTACTTTCTCTTCTTCTACTCTCTTTAGACTCACACTTTTAATGCAGTAGCTCACTGTTAGTGTTCATTAAATATCAGAATATATGGTTCAAGTTTATATAAGATGGATGGATGGATGGATAGATGGATAGATGGATGGATGGATGGATAGACAGATAGATAGATAGATAGATAGATAGATAGATAGATGGATAGACAGATAGACAGACAGACAGATAGATAGATAGATAGATAGATAGATAGATAGATAGATAGATAGATAGATAGATAGATGGATAGACAGAATTATAGAATGATAGATAGATAGACAGATAGATAGATGGATAGATGGATAGATGGATAGATAGATAGATAGATAGATGGATAGATGGATAGATGGATAGATAGATAGATAATAAATGATAGATTCCAAAATATATAACAATAGAGAATATAGAGGCCTTCACAGATCTTCTCAGGTCTTCTAAAGTCAGTTCCTGGTAAATTTTAGGAGGCGGTACATTTACAGGAACGTCCCCTCACTCGGTCCTCTAGTTCATTGTGTCTCTATAGCAGAGAAGGATCCAGATAGGACGAACTGGACTCTGACTGTGATGTCTTCGAGGCGACGCACCGAAATCATAACGAAGAAAACTTTTGAACGGCTTGTTTAACTTTAAAACACTTCCAGACTTGAGTTAGCACCTCCACGCTAAACACCCAGGTGCAGCCAAGCCAGCCTCAGCTCCACCAAAGGACCATTTTGGAGTGTGGGAGTCGCAGCAGAGCCGTGATTGATTCCCAGTTAAGACACTCTGGTAAGAAATGCTTTACATTATGGGCTTAAAACTGCCTTCAAATGGAAAATAACAGGATTTTAAACATGCAATTCAAAACGCTATTAATCGCGATTAACTATGGAAATTCTGAGATTAATCTTGAATAAAAAAATTAATTGTTTGATAGCCCTAGTTTTAACTTTGTTTCTTGTTCGTAGTGTTTCATGATATCAGTCCGATGGGTTTATGGTAAAACCAACAGAAATACTAAATGTACATTTTAACAAACCTGATGCTGCTTTTAAAATGATTTGTGTCAAACGCCATCGAGGAGCTGAGCTGGTTGTGTTTTGGGTTTGTGTGTTCGTGTATATGGAGGTGGACGCTTTCTACTACTGTTCTTCTTCTGCTGGGTTTTATTTTAGAGCTTTCTGTTGACGCTTTGAGTATCAGCGGTGAGACCAAGTCAACCTCAAGCCCCACCCAGGAGTTTTTCAGGCCCAAACGGAGTACCGACTCCAAAGCAGAGACTTATTTAGTGTCTGTAAAAGTTCAGGGAGATTGTCCTTCGAGGGAGGTTCCTGCTTTGGAGACACGCACCAACGGCCCCGACCCTGTAAAATTACCCCGAAAATGCAGTGAAAGTGGGGCTAAAGGTCTTTTCAGGTCCTCTCAGGTCTTCTCGGGTCACTGCAGACTGAATCAGGCTGGAAGAAGAAGTCGAGCATGTACGGTTGAAGGTCTGTCCTGAAATCTGAGCTGTTAATTTTAACAGTACAAAGCAATAAAGTGGACCATTAATACAGCCCCCCCCTAACCCTAACCCCCCTTCATCTCCCCCCCCCCCCCTGCCCTTGACTTCACCACCACCTCCACCTCCACCTCCTCGTCTTTTCTTCTTCTCTGGCCCGTGCAGTGTGCGATGGTTTTTCCAGTGTTAAACGCCGGCCAGAAGCACCTTTTGATCTTGCTCATCTGCGCGTGTCCCAGTCTGCCCACACTTTTCCCCTGCAGCCGTCCAACCGGCGGCCTCAAACTGCTCCGTGGAGAGCGTTCAATGACTGAACCCAGATGAGGTGAGGGACTCCTCCAAGCCGCCCCGGGGCTCCAGCATTCATCCCAAATGCTTTTATCAGCTGCTAAATGGGATTCCAGCGCTGAGCCAAATGACCTAATATATAGCGTGGCTGAGAGTCTTTCTGCTGCAGTAATACATCAGTGCAGAGCTGATGGAGTGGTTGTGTTTACAGTAGTGCTGCGACTGTTCTCAGCTGCCTCGCTCGCAAGATGAAAAACGCAGTGTGAGATTTTATTGGTCCTGGTGGAGGGATTGTCTTTTCCATTGGCTGCTGCCCCCTTTGCAGATCAGAGGCTGCTCTCACAAAGATCTCTCAGACTGATCGAGAGCAGCGATTCCCAACCAGGGTACTTGTTGTACCCGCAACTTGCACCCCAGGGGAACATAGAAATTCGTCTGAACATAAAATTACCATTTGAGCAGAGTTCAGTTGAAAAAGTTCGCTGAGAATAAGAGATGGAGGGTTAAGTTAGTGTTAAAGGGCTAATAGAAAAATAAGCTTTGGGATTTTCCGCTTTTTCACCTTCAATTTTTGGATGAACTTTCTGTTACTCAGCTTGAGGAATATAATATATCTGTATTAAAGCTAAGCTGGTGACCTTTGGCTACGTTTGAAATTATGACTTTGACTTTGTGAGGAAACTTTGACACGATCTCACCGTTATGAAACAGATTTAGTTTAATACATATATAAAACAATTCATGGTATTAAAAAGCACTCAGGGTTATTTATGTATTGCCAAATCCCAACAGAAGTTATCTCAGAGCACTTTTCACATGGAGCAGGTCTTCACTGTTCCTCTTTATTTTATAGAGACTCAACATTCCTCCATGAGCAGCACTTGGTGACAGCAGCAAATAAAAACTCTCCTTTAATGGGAAGAAAACCTGAAGCAGAACCAGACTCTTGGTGGGCAATCATCTGCCTCGACCGGCTGGGGTTGAGACGAAGAATCAATCAGACAAAATGAAAGCAACGATCAGATGTTCAGACTTCACAAAGGTGAGCAAAGTCACTGCAGATACTTTAATTCTGTTTAAGGAAAGAGTGCAACCAATCACACACTGGTTTCATCATCACAGAGCCGGCGTTTCGAAGTTCAACCATCGGTCTCCACTTTATCGGATGTGAATGAATTTCGGTGTTCAGGAGATTAATCAGGATCTAAGGCATCTTTAGTTATTAGAAAATACCTGATCGGCCTGCACCAACCTGCACCAATCAATATAGCACTTCAGATTGTGGTTCATATTTGTCCCCAGAGCAATTTTTGTCCACTCGTTTTTTAGATACACGTTTGTGGCGTTGTTGGCGTTTTTGGCATTTTGGGCGTTTGTGGCGCCCCCTGTGGACCGAACTCAAAATGCTTTGGTTGACCTATTCCCAATCTGAGATATTGATAATGTTCCTCTTGCATAAAAGACAAAAACGATATGTTTAAAGTTTCTAACCGACTCACAAAACCGTTCCTCAAAATGTTCCTCCATTGTTATTTCGTCTTCGTGTCTCACTAGAGCTTCGTATGGAGTAGTGACAGCAACACTGCCCCCCCATGGTTTCCAGTGGTACTGCTCCGTTTGGTCCGTATCTGTAAGCTTTATGGAAACGGACAGAAGGCTCCGTCTGTATCCAGATCCATATTTAACGTTGAGCATAAATGGGCCTTTAGCACCGACCAACCATTCACACATACATAGGAACAATTTGGGGTTAAGTATCTTGCTTACGAACACATCGACATGCAGACTGGAGGAGCCGGGAATCGAATCACCAATCTTTCAATTGTTGGACGACTGCGTTATACAAATGTAAATCATACATGTGTTATTTACACTAAGCACCACTATACTGTTGTCACATATAAACCATCAGTCGGTTCATTGGGTTCATTTAGCAGTCTGTAATGATTTGGTGCCATGAACTAGCTAATCTTAATGTCCGGTAAGTGTGCAACGTCTGTGTTTGATTTGAAATGCTAACACACACAATCTGCATATGACTTATGATGATTGCACCAATGGTTAATGAGTTAAAGCTAACTTCTTCCTAAGAGGATATTTTGGTTCATTCATTTACAGGCTGCATCCGAAATTTAGCGTTCATTGAGTCCAAATCCCAAAAGTAGATGTCATATCAGTGTTTTTCACATTATACAAATTGGCAAAAATATGTTGTAAGTGGTCGTGGCGTCAGGTACAGCGCCACCATCTGGCTGATTTCCTGATATTATTTAGTCCAATATGATGAGATGAGAATGTCTGAACACAGAGGACGCTGCTTTCAGTTTTAGACTTTCTTCATTTGGTTTCCCCCCAAACTACTGAAAGCAAACCTACGCCCTCAGTTTTACGTAATGGAAAAAATAAAACACAGACCAAATTCAAGTGTTTCTGTGGACATTCGTGGGTAAATTCTTATGATGAACTTTTTATATTTTTAGCTCCACACTGACTGGTAAGACTCTTAAGAGTAAATCAGCAGGATGTTCTCTCCTTGACATCTGACATATATAACATTCTTCAAACTTCAACAGTTTTCCAGTACAGTAAAGTTTGCATGGAACAACGTAAGACAGAAGCCTTATTGTGTGAAGACTGTGCTACTTCTGGCAGCGTAGCGTTCCTTTATCTCCCAGAAAAAAACTAAACTGGGATCAAACCAGTTTCATGCTTCTCTCTTTTCCAACGTTCGCTGTCTTTTCCACTCACTTCCAAATGTCACTTGGCTATTAGCTGCATGACTGAAGGGGCTCTGTGTGAGTCAGATTTCTGAAATACTGAGGACTAACTTGTTGGCTGTCCTGTCCTGAAAGCCTCTTTACATACAGCTGGGGTTCATTTTCAGCCTCCTTAAACACAGAAAAGGCCACAAAGATTTGTTTCCTGATATAATTTATGGAAAGATCTCTGAAACATGAAAAGGTAAATGAAAATGAGATTTGAATTTGATCCAATCAGACTTTGAAAAACTGATCTGATCACAGTTTTCTACCAGATTTCCATAAGTGTGTGTTTGGCTGCTTGTGTTCAGACAACATTCAACATTTAAGAACTTCAATTTAAAGAAAGTGTATGTCTTACTTTTTGTTTTTAGACCTGCAGCAAAGAAAAAGATCCTTTGCCTGAGTCGAACCAGGGACACTGAGACGGTAACTACTCAATCCAATTTTTTATTTTTTTAATTTCTTTCCTGCAATTTTATAGAAAATGCTTCGAGCTGAATCTCATATATTCAATGTTCTTGGTTATTGTTATAATAAGTATATTAGAGATCAGAGTTACACCAATTTATAATCCAATTTGAGCATTTATTTTCCTCAACACAAGTTACAACAATGTATTTTAAATATATTTTTATTCTTCCAAATGAATATCTTCACTTTCCCAGTTCTCCTGAAGGACACACTGCTTCCTTTAAATTGAGACTTGCACAATATTCACACTACCCAGATAGCAAAACTCTTTTGGCCCATATCTGGCCCACACCTGACATGTTCATCCGGCCCACATACAGCATGGAATGATGGCACTTGGGCGGTCCGCTCATGTTTGCCAAAAGTGGGCCATAACCAAGCCATCACAATGCCAGATGTCAACCAAAAACACACCAAATAAACCAGTTCGGCCAAGACTGGCCCAAATATGTTTCAACAAAGGTGGGCCAAGTATGTTTCCTTATATGTGGGCCTCTTTAGGCTCACATCCGGATTAGTCATTGCCATACTTGCCATATTTCGGCCAAAGATGGGCCATATTCGTTTTGTGATATTTGGCCCAAATGTAGCATTTACTACATGGGCCAGTTTAGGTTCACGTCTGTTTTGTCCGGGCCAGAAGAATGCCTACAGTGCCGGATCATTGCCTAAAGTGGCCCACATTCGCATGCTATCTGGGTAAGAACATAATTGCTAGGATATAAATTCATAATTTACTGGGCTGAAGCTAATCCAGTTTTTAATTTGGGCCCCAAAGTCTTGTGGAAATCCTGAAAGAGTGGAAGTTATGTGAAGCTGTCCACATACTTTTGGCCATTTAGTGTAAAAAAGTAGTGAATATAAAGTCAGTGGATATATGTATGATTTATCTCTGATAGTGGGAGTTGTAGCTGCTGTGAGTTGCTTTTTTTTTTATTCCTGACACACTTTGAGTGAGTTTAAATGTTGCTTTCTATGTGAGTGTAAACAGGATGAACCAGAGGCCCGAGGTTTGTCTAAAAGGTCGACCGCCAAGGAAGAAGCGTTTCACAGAGTCTGAAGATAAATACTTTAATGTGTGAATAATGAAGCTTTATTTAAAATTCAGTAATGAAGTTAATTTTTTATGCAGAATTGACTTCTCTGAGGGTGAATCAGGGAAATGGGTCATGACTAATTTGTTTTCATTAACTGTAGTTCACTGGATTGTAATTCACCTCTTATGTAACTCTGATGAAGAATATACAGTAACGATATATTACACATTATGAAACACAATGTTTGGCTTCTTAAATGTCCTCATATGGCACTGAACATAGATTTTAATGTAATTACACTGAAAAAATAATAATGTTTGTTTATATTTTTTAACTTAATATTTTATCAGATACATTTCTGAAGCTGCCGTTTCTGTCACTTTTCAGAGCATGGTTCAAATGCAGAGAAGTTTTAAACGATCTGTTCAAATTAAATTTCCAGTCTATGAGTGCAACAGACCTTAACTACTGCATGCATTATTAAAATGTATGGCTGCTTATCAATTACATACTTTGCTCCTTAGATGTAATAATAATAACACAGAGTATTACAGTAAAAGTACTGCAGTATTATACTACTTTATATACAGTTAGCTAGTTTATACTACTTTATATACAGTTAGCTAGTTTATACTACTTTATATACAGTTAGCTAGTTTATACTACTTTATATACAGTTAGCTAGTTTATACTACTTTATATACAGTTAGCTAGTTTATACTACTTTATATACAGTTAGCTAGTTTACACTACTTTACAGTTAGCTAGTTTACACTACTTTATATACAGTTAGCTAGTTTATACTACTTTATATACAGTTAGCTAGTTTACACTACTTTACAGTTAGCTAGTTTACACTACTTTATATACAGTTAGCTAGTTTATACTACTTTATATACAGTTAGCTAGTTTATACTACTTTATATACAGTTAGCTAGTTTATACTACTTTATATACAGTTAGCTAGTTTATACTACTTTATATACAGTTAGCTAGTTTATACTACTTTATATACAGTTAGCTAGTTTACACTACTTTACAGTTAGCTAGTTTACACTACTTTATATACAGTTAGCTAGTTTATACTACTTTATATACAGTTAGCTAGTTTACACTACTTTACAGTTAGCTAGTTTACACTACTTTATATACAGTTAGCTAGTTTATACTACTTTATATACAGTTAGCTAGTTTATACTACTTTATATACAGTTAGCTAGTTTATACTACTTTATATACAGTTAGCTAGTTTATACTACTTTATATACAGTTAGCTAGTTTATACTACTTTATATACAGTTAGCTAGTTTACACTACTTTATATACAGTTAGCTAGTTTATACTACTTTATATACAGTTAGCTAGTTTATACTACTTTATATACAGTTAGCTAGTTTATACTACTTTATGTACAGTTAGCTAGTTTATACTACTTTATATACAGTTAGCTAGTTTATACTACTTTATATACAGTTAGCTAGTTTATACTACTTTATGTACAGTTAGCTAGTTTATACTACTTTATATACAGTTAGCTAGTTTATACTACTTTATATACAGTTAGCTAGTTTATACTACTTTATATACAGTTAGCTAGTTTACACTACTTTATATACAGTTAGCTAGTTTATACTACTTTATATACAGTTAGCTAGTTTATACTACTTTATATACAGTTAGCTAGTTTATACTACTTTATATACAGTTAGCTAGTTTACACTACTTTATATACAGTTAGCTAGTTTACACTACTTTATATACAGTTAGCTAGTTTATACTACTTTATATACAGTTAGCTAGTTTAGTCCAGTGGTTCCCAACCTAGGGGTGGGGCCCCTCCAAAGGGTCAGCAGATAAATGTGAGGGCTGATGAGATGATTAATGGGAAAGAAGAAAAAACAAAGTTCTGATTCACAAATGTGTTTTCAGTTTTTGGACTTTTTCTCTAATCTTTGATTTTTGCTGAAATATTGGATCATTTGGATATTTATTGAAATGAAAGCATGTGAGAAGTTTAGAGGGAAGAATCAGTATTTGGTGGAACAAATCTGTTTTCAGTTTTTGGACTTTTCCTCTAATCCTTTTATTTTGAGTGAAGTACAAATACTTTAAAATTGTACTTATGTACTTCACTTTGTGCCTCTCGCAGTATCACATACAGGAACATAAAGAGCATTAGACCTAATTAACATGTTGAAGACTTAACATAAACTTATAATTACAATAAGTCATCAGCTGATGTTCTGGTCTCTATGAATAATGTGTAATCTCAGATACAGTGAATCATCTTGTCCCACTTAGCTCACGCCGTTTGTCTTTCTGCCATTCTGCTAAATGGTTTACACCAGAGTCGCACAAAATGAAGGCCACTAGTCGCCAACCTGAAAACCGGTTTAATTGGGCATGCATTAGCCTACAAAGATGATGTCAGAACCAACTAAGAAGCTCTGAACAAGGCTGAGACCACCTACATCTCCACCATCATTGCAAAAGGACAAGTTAACCCCAGAGCCCTTTTTCAAACCATCAATAAGCTACTTCAACCGTCTAAACAATTTCCTCTGGCTGCCTCTACTAAACTCTGCTGTGACTTTATAGACTTTTTCCAGTGCAACATTATTTCCATCTACCAACAGTTACATCATATGTCCATGCAACTTAATGCTATCACCACCCCCCCTCCCTCCCTTCTCCGTTAGCTGTTTTTCGTCTTCCTTTACTGTTGACGAGCGTTATGTAACTGAACTTATTTGAAATTCAAGGACTACCAAAGGCCTTCTCGACCCCAACGCCCCACTCCCCTGATTAAATCGTGTTTGCTTACGTTATAATCTCCTGCTGAACTGGTTACACACAATATTTGGTGTCATTGTGAATGTACTATCATGGTTCCAGTCCAGTTTTGTTTCCATTAGCAGCTTTGAATCTCCCATGTAGGGCTCAGTTTTTGGTCCATTACTGTTCATTATCTTCATTCTTTCTCTGGTAAATATATAATTGGTCAACACGGCCTTCATTTCCACTGCTATGCTGATGACACCCAGCTCTACATAAACATGAACACCGAGCCCTCAGACCTTCTACAACCATCCAACCTGACAGACTTCTTAAATTATATCTATGCTTGGATAACCTGAAATGACCTCAAACTAAACCAGGATAAATCTGAATCATTGCCTCCCCAGCCTTCACAAAGTCCTCAATCTAAACTTAACCAGTATAGTGATTACTTTTCCAAAAGGCCACTGAGAGACTTCGTATAGGCTCAAAATCATACTGAAGTCCAGATGACGTTTTCACTACAGTTTATTTGAATGAAAAAATCAAAAAGGACTGACAAGCAGCTGATCCACAAACATGATGCGACTGTGAGAATAAAGTGATGATGATGACGATGGTGACGGTCAAACAGAAAATATCGGAGCTCGACTAACTCCCTTTGTCCAAAACTCCCGCCGCCACCAAAGTGAACAGGTATAATAAGCGAAACGTGCAGAAATACGGGCGAAATGAACGCTGAGCATGGGCAGAAGGCTCCGTCTGGATCCGGATGCGTTTATAACGTTGAGCATAAATGGACCTTTAGTCTCCACCTCCCAATGCTTCCCTCATCCCCCTCCTGGTAGCATCAGACTAGATAAGAGCTGGCCTGGCCCATCTTCTGGCCAAGATCAACTTCAACCACAACACCGGGTAAGGTCATGAGAAGCACCACCAAGGCTCGGATCCTCATGGCTCAGGAGAAGTCTGATGTTGTTGAAAAGGTGGAAGACCATGCTGCAAGGTGGGAGACCCAAACTTTGACTAGAAGAAACAGCACAGCAGCCATTTCTGCTACCTTGCCTGGCAGCTCCCACTCCAGCCTCAGAATGTGCCTCAAGACCACTTCAGCCATCACAATGTCTGTTCCTCAACCCCATTTGCCCCCTCTTGTTCTTCCCATGGTCCTCAGCTGCTCCTAGCGCCATATAATCCCCAATGGGACTACCATCAGCACCACCCCCCATCTCCTGGTGGATAAATGGGCCGTATATCATATTTATTTTACATTTGGCTGTGCATTTAATTGAATTTAAATATAGACATTTAAGAATTACTGTGATTCAAAGCCATTAATATGTTAAAATAAAATATGATCAATCTTTTGGAGCCTTCAGTGTCGGGATGTGGCCTCTCAAAAGTTTATCATTTTTATAATCTGTAAAAATAAACATTTTAGCTGGTGAGACAAACCTTCATGAAGAATAAACAATGCATGTCTCTTATTTTAGCAGCTTTCCACCTCTGTTACCATGACATCCACCAGTAGTGTGCCACTAGTGTCTTTGCATGTAAATATATGATAATAAGGACTTTTAACCTTTTTTAAAAACTGCCAGTAAGTCACACAGCTGGGAAAAGAAGGCAGGAGGCGATAGTTTGGCAGTGTGGCCGAAGGAGGAAAGGAAGGAGCCAGAAATGGTTCCTTTCCATTGGTGTGAGTTGGAAAGAGGAATGGATGACAATGATGATGAGTTTTGGTATTATTGGTGTCTAGATGTTGGATTATGTTTGTGTTATTCATTTATTTACATTTATGTTATTTCTATGTCATGTTAAATGTATGTAAATAATCTTTTGCTATCATTTGCTACAGTTATTTGTCTTTGAATCAGACAATTATGATTTTAGTCATACACTTATGTTTATAGTCCTGCCATGAATAGTCTTGTGTGTATTACTGGAGGTTGTTATACACATGTACAGTATGAGTGTGTAATTGTTAAGTTTAATGCATCAGATGGTACATTGTTAGTGTCCGAACTTTGAAGAGGGTTTAACAAAACATCCAGCAGGTGGTGGTGATGGGGTAAAAATGGAAATTACGGAGCCTTAACTGCTTTATTTGGAGTTGTTGAAGCTTGTTATCTTATTTGTGAGGTTTAGTAATTCTGGACCAAAAAGCAGAGCTCTGACACGCAGCTTACAGCAGTTCAAAGGCAGTTTTATTTAGCAGTTTCTGAGATGGAGGTGTGGAGAGTCGAGCCAGAAAATAGGTGGAGCGGGGCAGACAGAGGGAGCTGGGCTTGCTGGCAGGAGGCTGGACGAGCCGAGCAGGCAGGTAAACACATAATTACACTGGACTCAGGGGAACACCGGAGATATGCTGACTTGTAAATCTTAAACTCTGTTGTAATGTTAGTACCACGTTGGCAAGCTGAAAGATCTGGCAAAGATCGGAGAGCAGAGCTGGAGTAAATATACTGCAGGAGCTCGATGAGTGGATGAATTACAGACAGAGAGAAGTAACAGGGAACCAACAAGAAAACACAAGGGGGGGGGGGTCAACAGCAGAAACACTGGGATGAGGGTGAGGCTCAGACCATGGTGGACCCAAATACAGTCTAGTGTGCAGCTATGACTGATGATAGCATCCTTATTCTGACTCTAGTAAAGACAAGTAGGAAGTAATAGTGTTCTTAACTTTCTAATAGTGTTATTAACTTCCTGTCTTTTTCCCTTCCTTCCCTTCATCTTTCCTTCCTTCCTTCCTTCCTGTCTTTTTCCCTTCCTTCCCTTCATCTTTCCTTCCTTCCTTCCTTCCTGTCTTTTTCCCTTCCTTCCCTTCATCTTTCCTTCCTTCCTTCCTTCCTGTCTTTTTCCCTTCCTTCCTTCACTCCTTCCTTGTTTTCCTTCCTTCACTCCTTCCTTCCTTCTTCCTTCCTTCCCTTCATCTTCCCTTCCTTCCCTTCATCTTTCCTTCCTTCCTTCCTTCCTTCCTTCCTTCCTTCCTTCCTTCTTTCCTGTCTTTTTCCCTTCCTTCCCTTCATCTTTCCTTCCTTCTTTTCCTTCCTTCCTGTCTTTTTCCCTTCCTTCCTTCACTCCTTCCTTGTTTTCCTTCCTTCACTCCTTCCTTCCTTCCTTCTTCCTTCCTTCCTGTCTTTTTCCCTTCCTTCCCTTCATCTTTCCTTCCTTCCTGTCTTTTTCCCTTCCTTCCCTTCATCTTTCCTTCCTTCTTTTCCTTCCTTCCTGTCTTTTTCCCTTCCTTCCTTCACTCCTTCCTTGTTTTCCTTCCTTCACTCCTTCCTTCCTTCCTTCCCTCTTCCTTCCTTCCTGTCTTTTTCCCTTCCTTCCCTTCATCTTTCCTTCCTTCCTTCCTTCCTTCCTTCCTTCCTTCCTTCCTTCCTTCCTTCCTGTCTTTTTCCCTTCCTTCCTTCACTCCCTCCTTGTTTTCCTTCCTTCACTCCTTCCTTCCTTCCTTCTTCCTTCCTTCCTGTCTTTTTCCCTTCCTTCCCTTCATCTTTCCTTCCTTCCTTCCTTCCTTCCTTCCTTCCTTCCTTCCTTCCTTCCTTCTTTCCTTCTTTCCTGTCTTTTTCCCTTATTTCCCTTCATCTTTCCTTCCTTCTTTTCCTTCCTTCCTGTCTTTTTCCCTTCCTTCCTTCACTCCTTCCTTGTTTTCTTCCTTCCTTGTTTTCCTTCCTTCACTCCTTCCTTCCTTCCTTCCTTCCTCCCTTCCTTCCTGTCTTTTTTTTCTTCCAACAGAGCTTTGACTGGTCGACTGTTTCTCGTTGGCAATGATGTCTTAAGAGTTGACGATAAGGAGCCAGGTAAGAACACCATTAAACTAGTTGGAACCATTACATCATCATTTATAACAGTAGTGTCCACTTCCTCTTTCAACCAGTTCAGTTGAAAATGACTTACAATGATTTCTACTCGACTAGTAACTTCCTGTTTGTGGCTTTATTATTCTACAATGACAAAAGCAGCGAAATGAAAAGGAAAACGTTTGCTCCTTATCGTCAACTCTTAAAGTTGAAGTATGTAACTCTGACACTAAGCATTTAGAAATGGTACTGTGGCCCTCGTTCAAAACACTGGAGAGAGCTGTTACTCCTCGGCCCCTCCCTGCCAGAGGCTACTTCACGCGGGTTGCCAGTTGTTGGACGTGATCCTGCACACGCGTGAGACGAGCGCAACATACACAATGTGGAGTGAAGATGCGACCTACAGTCAGACATCCCATCTTTTGTTTCTCACATTGTCACGACGTATTTGAGAGTCATAACGAGTTTTTTTTTGGTTTTGTAACATCAGACATTATCTGCAGTGTTTCTCGCTGCAGCTCAGTGCCACCTGGCAACCTGGCTGCTGAAACGCTACTGGCTTTGTGATTGGTAGCTAGGTGGTGGGTGGAGCATCAGTACTGACTTGGTGATTGGTAGCTAGGTAGTGGGTGGAGCGTCAGTACTGACTTGGTGATTGGTAGCTAGGTAGTGGGTGGAGCGTCAGTACTGACTTGGTGATTGGTAGCTAGGTGGTGGTGGAGCGTCAGTACTGACTTGGTGATTGGTAGCTAGGTGGTGGGTGAGCATCAGTACTGACTTGGTGATTGGTAGCTAGGTGGTGGGTGGAGCATCAGTACTGACTTGGTGATTGGTAGCTAGGTGGTGGGTGGAGCATCAGTACTGACTTGGTGATTGGTAGCTAGGTGGTGGGTGGAGCATCAGTACTGACTTGGTGATTGGTAGCTAGGTGGTGGGTGGCGCATCAGTACTGACTTGGTGATTGGTAGCTAGGTGGTGGGTGGCGCATCAGTACTGACTTGGTGATTGGTAGCTAGGTGGTGGGTGGAGCATCAGTACTGACTTGGTGATTGGTAGCTAGGTGGTGGGTGGAGCATCAGTACTGACTTGGTGATTGGTAGCTAGGTGGTGGGTGGAGCGTCAGTACTGACTTGGTGATTGGTAGCTAGGTGGTGGGCTGGAGCGTCAGTACTGACTTGGTGATTGGTAGCTAGGTGGTGGGTGGAGCATCAGTACTGACTTGGTGACTGGTAGCTAGGTGGTGGGTGGAGCATCAGTACTGACTTGGTGACTGGTAGCTAGGTGGTGGGTGGAGCATCAGTACTGACTTGGTGATGGTAGATAGGTGGTGGGTGGAGCATCAGTACTGACTTGGTGATTGGTAGCTAGGTGGTGGGTGGAGCATCAGTACTGACTTGGTGATTGGTAGCTAGGTGGTGGGTGGAGCATCAGTACTGACTTGGTGATTGGTAGCTAGGTGGTGGGTGGCGCATCAGTACTGACTTGGTGATTGGTAGCTAGATGGTGGGTGGAGCATCAGTACTGACTTGGTGATTGGTAGCTAGGTGGTGGGTGGAGCATCAGTACTGACTTGGTGATTGGTAGCTAGGTGGTGGGTGAGCATCAGTACTGGCTTGGTGATTGGTAGCTAGGTGGTGGGTGGAGCATCAGTACTGGCTTGGTGATTGGTAGCTAGGTGGTGGGCGGAGCTTTTCAAATGTGAATATTCTGCCTGGACTACTACTGTCAGTGATATCAGTGTTTGAAATTAACATGATTCTTTAACCCTTAAACAGGACAACGTGCACCAGGAGATACACACTCTTTAACTTCGTGTTGTCCTCCCGGGTCCTTCCTCTGTCCTTCCTTCTTTCCTTCCTTCCTTCCTTCCTTCCTTCCTTCCTTCCTCAGATCTAAGTTCAGCTGTTAGGGTAAATGTTCCCTCCTCCTTTCTTTCTTCCTTCCTTCATCTGTCCTTCCTTTCTTTCTTCTTTCCTTCCTTCCTTCCCTTCCTCCCTCCTTTCCTTCCTTCTTCCTCCTTTCCTTCCTACCTTCCTTCCTTCCTCCCTCCCTCCTTCCTTTCCTTCCTTCTTCCTCCCTTCCTTCCCTCCCTCCCTCCTCCCTCCTTTCCTTCCTTCCTTCCTCCCTTTCCTTCCTTGCTTCCTCCCTCCTTTCCTTCCTTCCTTCCTCCCTTTCCTTCCTTGCTTCCTTCCTCCTCCCTTGCTTCCCTTCCTTCCTTCTTTCCTTCCTTCCTTCCTTCCTTCCTTTGCAATTGACATAACTAGTAAGGCCTGTTTAAGGGTTAATGTCTGGTTACATTTTAGGGCCATTTTATGATTACTTGGAATATATTTGTTACATACAGCTACTTTAAGACATCATTGCCAACGAGAAACAGTCGACCAATCAAAGCTCTGATGGAAGAATTAAGAACAGCTAGCTATCGAGGAACATCCGTAGAAATGTGACCAAAGCAATCGTGGCGAGCGAAGATGAGATGAAGGTTTTTGTAAGTTGACTTATTTCTTTAACCAACATGAAAAACAGCTTCTGTGATGACTGGAAATGATCCTGATAGGACGATGTGTCGATCACTGCTGATTGATGAGGGAGGAAAGGAGAGGCGGACAGAGTACACAGCTTCCTTACTTGAGTAGAAGTACAGATACCCCTTGCTAAATTTTACTCAAGTACAAGTAAAAGTACTACGTCAGATGTCTACTTAAGTAAAAGTACTACGGTCAGATGTCTCCTTGAGTAAAAGTACTACGGTCAGATGTCTACTGAAGTAAAAGTACTACGGTCAGATGTCTACTGAAGTAAAAGTACTACGGTCAGATGTCTCCTTGAGTAAAAGTACTACGGTCAGATGTCTACTGAAGTAAAAGTACTACGGTCAGATGTCTACTGAAGTAAAAGTACTACGGTCAGATGTCTACTTAAGTAAAAGTACTACGGTCAGATGTCTACTTAAGTAAAAGTACTACGGTCAGATGTGTACTGAAGTAAAAATACTGAAGTACTTGTTTTTAAAAGTACTTGAGTATCAAGAGTACATTTTCTAAATATTGCATTACTACTGCCACAGTGCTTCCATTTATGTATAGAAATGTCCTAGATGAGTTATGTTGATGTTAATGTTCATACCTTGGAGAAGAGAGAAGGAAGGAAAGGAGGAGTAAGGAAGGATGGAAGGAAGGAAGGAAAGGAGGGAGAATGTAAAAGGAACTGAAAGTAAAATCAAGTCATTTTCATCCCGGGGCCGAGATGGACCTGCTGCATCTTCTTCCATTGTTTCCTCCATGGTTTCCTTCCTTCCTTCCTTCCACGCTTCCTTCTCTCTCCTAACTTTCCTCCATGGTTTCCTTCCTTCCTTCCTTCCTTCCACCCTTCCTTCTCTCCTTACTTTCCTCCATGGTTTCCTTCCTTCCTTCCACCCTTCCTTCTCTCCTTACTTCCTCCATGGTTTCCTTCCTTCCTTCCACCCTTCCTTCTCTCCTTACTTTCCTCCATGGTTTCCTTCCTTCCTTCCACCCTTCCTTCTCTCGGGGTACTCACGGTTATGGATAGAAATGTAGTGGAGTAAAGAGTACAATATTTGCCTCTCAAATGTACTCGAGTAAGTACAGATCCTCAAAATTGTACTTAAGTAAATGTACTCCGTTACTGTTCCGGCTCTGGTGAAAAGAACATGAACATGAAGTGAAATAAGATATATATATATATATAAGATAAGAAGTTTGGTTTGATTGTCAAGCTTCCAAGCAACACAACTCATCACTGAGCTGATAGTGACCTCTCCGAGACTCCGGGGAAGCTTTTCCAGAGCAGCTTTTTAAAAAACAATGTTAACACAGTTGAGTTGTAAAAGTAATTCGACCTAAGAGGATTGTGTAATTGTAGGTTTTACTTGACCAGTTGTTGAGTGAAATCTTCAACATCTCATTTCCTGAGCGGTATGCGTTCACTTTCCACGAGAAGTGGCGGCGCTGAGAGGCCTTCATGTTCCACCGATCAGACGTGACAGCCGACTCGGATCTCAGCCACCGACTTCCACCACTAATGGAGGCCACAAAGAGTCCACAATGAAAAGAGCAGTGTTTGGTAGCTGTGAGCGAGCCTCCTCCTGTCAGCCGGCTGACATTTACACAGAGTGGGAGTGTCTGCACACAAACAAACCATTTGGGTTTCATTTAGATTTAGCAGCTCTGGAGGAGATTGGAGTAAATCTTTAAGAGAGGAAGGAAACATGGAGGGAGCGACGGGGTCGAGGTGAAAGGAGGTTGTGTACGAGCCACTAAAGGGATGAATGGGAATCTTTTTTCTGAGCCTCCCTTAATTGAAAACATACATTGTCATCAGCGGACCACCCCCCCCCCCCCCTCCCCCCCACCCTCACCCTCACCTCGCCTCCCCACTCAGGTTTTACAAAGGTGCAGAGTTTTAGGAAGAAGGAAGGAAGGAAGGAGGACGGAAAGAAGGAAGAAAGGAACTAAAGAAGGAAAGAAGGAAGGAAGGAAAGAAAGGAGGAAGGGAGGGAGGAAGGAAGGACGGAAAGGAGGAAGGAAGGAAGTAAGAAGGAAGGAAGGAAGGACGGAGGAAAGATGGAAGGAAGGAAGTAAAGAAGGAAAGAAGGAAGGAAGGAAAGAAAGGAGGAATGAAACGAGGGAGGAAGGAAGGAAGAAAGAAGGAAAGTAGGGAGGATGGACAGACGGAAGGAAGGAAGGGAGGAAAGAAGGAACAGTTAACCCGGGAGCGGGACTCCCCCCCCCCCCCCCCACCTCACCTCCCCACTCAGGTTTTACAAAGGTGCAGAGTTTTTAGGGGGATTCCTTGGGTTGGTCTCAGATTCCTTCCTCCTTTCCTTCCTTCCTCCCTTCCTTCCTTCCTTGGGTTGGTCTCAGATGAGCTCATGGAGGCTCTGTGATCTGTTTGGATGCATTGAGAGATGATGGATGAACTGAATGAGAATAATAATCATGTTGCGGGTTCCTCCTTTGCATCCTTCCTTCCTCCTCCCCTTCCTCCTTTACTTCCTTCCTTCTTTACGTCCTTCCCTCCTTCCTTCCTTCCTTCCTTCCTTCCTTCCTTCCTTCCTTCTTTTTGATCACCTGCAGCAAAACATCCAGAGAGAACTGAGCCTATCCCTTCCTCTCTTCCTCCTCTCTTTTCTTCCTTTTGTTCATTCCCTTTTATTCATTCCTTCTTCCATCCTTCCTTCCTTCCTTCCTTCCGTCCTCCTTTTCTTCCTTCCTCCCTTCCTTCCTTCCTTCCTTCCTTCCTTCCTTCCTTCCTCCTTTTCTTCCTTCCTCCCTTCCATCCTTCCTTCTTCCTCCCTTCCTTCCTTCTTCCTTTCCTTCCTCCCTTCCTCCCTCCCTTCCTTCCTCCCTCCCTTCCTCCTTCCATCCTTCCTTCCTTCCTTCCTCCCTCCCTCCCTTCCTTCTTCTCCTAACCACACTGAGGTAACTGATCAAACTAAACTTTCCAGCAGAGATGGCCGACCAGCAGCTTGTTAATTAAAGACGTGAATGAAAAGTGGCATTAAAGTCACATCTCAACAGGTAGCTGCTGGTTCCTTTGCACCTCTGGACGGGAACGCCACCCCCCCCTCCCCCCCACCCCTCCCTTAAACCTTCCTGTCGTCCTCCCGGGTCAAATTGACCCATTCTGTTTTAACTGTTCCTTCTTTCCTCTCTTCCTTCCTTCCATCTGTCCTTCCTCTCTCCCTCCTTCCTTTCCTTCTTTCTTCCTTCCTTCCTCCCTCGTTTCATTCCTTCTTCCATCCTTCCTTCTTTCATTCCTTCCTTCCTCCTTTCCTTCCATCTTTCCTCCGTCCTTCTTTCCTTCCTTCTTTACTTCCTTCCTCCCTTCCATCCTTCCTTCCTTCCTTCCTTCCTCCTTTTCTTCCTTCCTCCCTTCCTTCCTTCCTTCCTCCCTCCCTTCCTTCCTCCTTTTCTTCCTTCCTTCCTCCCTTCCTCCTTTCCGTCCTTCCTTCCTCCCTTCCGTCCTCCCTTCCATCCTTCCTTCCTTCCTCCCTCGTTTCATTCCTTCTTCCCATCCTTCCGTCCTCCTTCCTCCTTTCTTTCCCATCCTTCCTTCCTCCCTCCCTTCCTTCCTTCCTTCTTTACGTCCTTCCTTCCTCCCTCCCTTCCTTTCCTCCCTTCCTTCTTCCTTCCTCCCTTCCATCCTTCCTTCCTTCCTCCTCCCTCCCTCCCTCCTTTCCTCCCTTCCTTCCCCTAACCACACTGAGGTTACTGATCAAACTAAACTTTCCAGCAGAGATGGCCGACCAGCAGCTTGTTAATTAAAGACGTGAATGAAAAGTGGCATTAAAGTCACATCTCAACAGGTAGCTGCTGGTTCCTTTGCACCTCTGGACGGGAACGCCACCCCCCCTCCCCCCCACCCCTCCCTTAACCTTCCTGTCGTCCTCCCGGGTCAAATTGACCCAGTCTGTTTTAACTGTTCCTTCTTTCCTCTCTTCCTTCCTTCCATCTGTCCTTCCTCTCTCCCTCCTTCCCTTCCTTTTTTCTTCCTTCCTTCCTCCCTCGTTTCATTCCTTCTTCCATCCTTCCTTCTTTCTTTCCTTCCTTCTTTCCTCCCTCCCTTCCTTCTTCCATCCTTCCTTCCTTCCTCCTTT
>JAJDFG010001204.1:15000-42500 GCA_021039105.1 Scomber colias | reverse complement strand
CTGGTTTAACACTAATATTGATTTATAAGTGTGTTTTACTTGTGTGATATAGGTTTATTACTAATATGTCATCATTTGTGATCAATAAAATCACTATTTATATTTATATAAAGAACCTCCACTGAATGTTGAATCTAATCCTGTTAACTGTTTAATGATTTACATTTTTTTTTATTATTTATCTTTAATTATAGTTCTGACAGCTCAGCTCCTTTAAACTACTGAAAATATATTTTTATACAACAAACATTTGAAAGTTTTTTTTAATTAATATTTAGTTGTTTTTAATTAAAATGTATAATTTAATATAACTTAAACAGCTCAGGGACGTTCAAGCTGCAACATGTTTGTTCACTTTTTACATCGTCAGTTTAAAATAATGAAAATGTTTTTGAATTAAATTAATTTTAAAAGTGATTCATTGAACCAGGATGTTGTCTAGTAGAAATGAACTAGACACTGTTGAGATCTCTGCTCTACTTTCTTTTCCTCTGGGACACTTCCAGAATAAGGTGGAGTTTAGTGAAGAAATGTGATTTATAGTAACCAGGTTACTGCAGTGAATGTAAACACACTGATTGATGAGGACATCATTCAACTACACACTTCAAACCTGAACACATCTGATTGGATTATAAATGGATTTTAATCTACATCATTTATTCTTTATTCAATTCGGTGTCTTTGACATTGTGAGGAAAAACTCTGCTTTTTCTGTCCTCCTCTCACTGTGATGTCAGTCTGCTCCGACACAAACACTCCTTAACTTACAGTTTATTACACTAATCAAGATGTCCTCATGTTAACTTAGTGGAGACAGACATGAGATCAGATCACACAGACACACTGTGCACATTATGGAAGCCTCAATGTTACTCCATGTTCTCTCCTTCATCTGCAAGATTAAAGCTAAACAAAGATTAAAGTCTGCAGGTCTGAGAGAGAGTGATGAGAATGATTGTTTCATTTAAATTATTTTTCATTTAAACAGTGAGACATGTTTCCTTACTAGATAACATGAATGATATATAACCACTATAACCAGTTCTATTCCAGCGCTGGACATTTGATGCATATCACCCCCCCTCCCTCCCCCCCAACCTCTCTCTCAACCCACTGATGTGAAGAGCAGATCTTAGTCACATTACAGGATGTCAAACTGTTCTGTCATCAAACACATGAAGTAAATATAAAGTTTCCTCTTTCATGATAACAATGTTATAATATTTGTGTCATTACAGACTTTGCAGCTGTGGACTCTCAGAGACTCACTGTGAAGTTTTGGTCTCAGCTCTGAAGTGCAACCCCTCCCATCTGACACGTCTGGACCTGAGCTTCAACAAACTGTCTGATTCAGGACTGAAGCTGCTGTCTGCTGGACTGGAGAGTCCAGACTGTAAACTGAAGACTCTGGAGTAAGTTCACTGACTGTGTGCTACTATTGTTGATCTTAATGTTTAACAACTGAACCTAATTTATGTTCATACATAACTTACATCATGAACTTCATTTGTTTCCATATTAACCTCTTAATGCACGCTGTTCCGTCTACGGGACGGGACGGATGTTAGGAGGTAGCCACACGTTCTTCTGAATGTTTTAAACACCAACCCTTAAACATATATATTCATGCCGTACATTGTTGGAAAGCTTAGATTGCGCTGATTCATTCAAGACCACTCACGACTTATATGGTTGCTCACAGCCGTAATAGTATTAGCGATTAGCTCGGCTAGCCACTCAGCTAAGTAAGAAAAGCTATAATGCCTACATACCTTCAAAGTCTTCCCTTTATCCACAACGATCATCTTATGACTCAGGACTTTCTGTACAGCTCGCCAAGTATCCATTCTTGTGAAATATGAAATCCGTTTCCATAAAACCGGAATACTTTCCTCAATATGTCAACATGTATTTAGTCCAACACGTAACGTAATAACACAAATAACAAACCATATACGGTCCGTTTACGTCATTTCCTGACCTGCACGTCCATCTCAGAGTACACGTGACTAGATGTTTACGACCGTGAGCCTCTCCTGCTTCTGACGACAACACACAAGCCAATCAGTGTTTAGGATTAGGCAGTACATGTATCCAAAGCCAATGAGGACATGTGACCGACAACAATGACGACATGGCTTTGATTGACTGCTGTTCTAGCGTATGGAAATATTCGGTGACATGAAGTTGATAACCTTTTAGCCAATAGTCAGAGGTTTCCAACGGTGTATGACACTAAGCTATTAAGTTTGGCTGTCCATAAACAAACTCCAAGCGTAACCGGCGTGTGCCCTGTGCGTAAAACAGTTGAACCATATATCATTACGCACTCGGCATTTTGGTACACGGTTGGTTCTTCTTCGACTTGACATATGACTTATAGCAAAATAAACAGATAGATAGATAGATAGATAGATAGATAGATAGATAGATAGATAGATAGATAGATAGATATGACCAAACAAAAAAATATGGTTATATGTAATAATAATAATAATAATAATAATATGGCGTCAGCTTTCATTAGAGACCAAGATTTTGATTGTAGGCAAAGGGGATGTGAAGTTATAGGTGTTTGATTGTGGTTATACAGCTTTGGTAACCATGGTAACCAAGTGTCCATTTGGAGTCTCCAAAAAGGACCTGAGGAAAACGCATGGACATACCTGTTGAAAAATAACTCTGAAAAATTCATCTTTTGGTCTTTTGACTCCAAATTTGGACTGCATGAAGCCAAGACCTGTGGCTGTGGCCTCATTGTGTCTATATCCCGCTGAGAGGTCCCTGAATGTCTGTACACATGTCATTGTAAAGGCAAACCTATAGGCGAGTAAACAACCCCATCATTGTAACCTCTGCCACTCTTTGTCAGTAAGTCACAGAATCACACAGATACTTTTACAAGAATCCTGGGAGTGTTTCCTTTCCAATGATACCAGACACATCTCTGAGTCTCAAACTATGTGGGATCTGTGATGCTCACAACTTGGGCATGTCGTTTAGGCTAACCACATAAAAAACAGGGGCGTGTATTAAGTGGTTAATGTTTTACTGAACAAAGTTTAGTGTGTAGTTATAAAAGATGACTGATTGTTAAAGAAAGTGTAGAAAATGTTCACTGTTAGTTGTTAAAGTCAATGAATGTTTATAATTGTTGGTAAAGAGTCACATCTGTATACAGAAGATCCTCTCAACTAATATCTGTTTGAAACTGATCCAGTTTACTTGATAAAGGAGAAATATTTCTTTATTATATTCTTTAATGTGTTTAGTTCAGAACACACACACACACACACACACACACACACACACACACACACACACACACACACACCACACACAGGTATCAATGCAGGTGTTTCAAATATTTTTATAACTCACTTTGACTTCAGAAGAAACCTGGTTTGTGTAATCAGGGATTAGAGAAACCTGGTTTGTGTAATCAGGGTCAAGGATTAGAGAAACCTGGTTTCTGTGATCAGGGTCAGGGATTAGAGAAACCTGGTTTGTGTAATCAGGGTCAGGGATTAGAGAAACCTGGTTTGTGTGATCAGGATCAGGGATTAGGGAAACCGGGTTTGTGTAATCAGGGTCAGGGATTAGAGAAACCTGGTTTGTGTAATCAGGGTCAGGGATTAGAGAAACCTGGTTTGTGTGATCAGGGTCAGGTATTAGAGAAACCTGGTTTGTGTAATCAGGGTCAGGGATTAGAGAAACCTGGTTTGTGTAATCAGGGTCAGGGATTAGAGAAACCTGGTTTGTGTAATCAGGGTCAGGGATTAGAGAAACCTGGTTTGTGTAATCAGGGTCAGGGATTAGAGAAACCTGGTTCCCACAGGTAGATTTCTTCTGGAGAACTCTGATTTCTCTTCATGTATCAGCTTTTTATATGTGAGCATGTGCAGGATAAAAGACTGCAGACAGAGAAAGTAACAGCAGAGCAGCTGGATGAAAGCAGAGATCATTACTCATATTTAAAATAATCCATCTGAAGTCCAGCTAACACTAAACTAACACAAAGCAGCCTGTAGAAATATAAACAAGTTCAACAGTTAAATATTATTTCAATTCAGTGTCTTTGACATTGTGAGGAAAAACTCTGCTTTTTCTGTCCTCCTCTCACTGTGATGTCAGTCTGCTCCGACACAAACACTCCTTAACTTACAGTTTATTACACTAATCAAGATGTCCTCATGTTAACTTAGTGGAGACAGACATGAGATCAGATCACACACACACACTGTGCACATTATGGAAGCCTCAATGTTACTCCATGTTCTCTCCTTCATCTGCAAGATTAAAGCTAAACAAAGATTAAAGTCTGCAGGTCTGAGAGAGAGTGATGAGAATGATTGTTTCATTTAAACACAGTGAGACATGTTTCCTTACTAGATAACATGAATGATATATAACCACTATAACCAGTTCTATTCCAGCGGTGGACATTTGTTGCATATCACCCCCCCCCCCCCCCTCTCTCCCTCCACTGATGTGAAGAGCAGATGTTAGTCACATTACAGGATGTCAAACTGTTCTGTCATCAAACACATGAAGTAAATATAAAGTTTCCTCTTTCATGATAACATATGTTGTAATATTTGTGTCATTACAGACTTCGGGGCTGTGGACTCTCAGAGACTCACTGTGAAGTTTTGGCCTCAGCTCTGAAGTGCAACCCCTCCCATCTGACATATCTGGACCTGAGCTACAACAAACTGTCTGATTCATCAGTGAAGCTGCTGTCTGCTGGACTGGAGAGTCCAAACTGTAAACTGAAGACTCTGAGGTCAGTTCACTGACTGTCTGTTACTATTGTTGATCTTAATGTTTAACAACTGAACCTAATTTATGTTCATACATAACTTACATCATGAATTTCATTTGTTTCCATATTTATGTTTTACTGTACAAAGTTTAGTGTGTAGTTATAAAAGATGACTGATTGTTAAAGAAAGTGTAGAAAATGTTCACTGTTAGTTGTTAAAGGCAAGGCAAGGCAAGGCAGTTTTATATATATATAGCGCATTTCATACATGTTCTGGCTACTCTTGCGTTCAAAAATATCAAAAAAGGCACCAAGAGTAGTTTGTGAGGAGGAGGTCTACGACTCACTAAATTAAAAGCACCCATGGAGAAATGTTTAGATTTATTTACAAAAAACTGAAATATTCTCGGGGTTGACTTCAAAACAAACTATTGCACTCCTCACTCCTTCAGCACAAAAAACAAGAACAAAAGAAAACCAGCTGTCCTTTATCTCTAATCAGAGGAGGATGGCCTAACTACGAGGAGGGACCTGAGCAGCAAAAATAGATAAATAAACATAATAAACAATAGTTAACCTAGAATATAGGATCCATATACCTATACACAATAAGCTCCAACAATACACAATGGCAACTCAATGTGCTTTACATAAAACAGAAAAACATGTAATTTTAGAAACTTAAAACATACAATTACCCCCCCCCCCCCCCCCCATAATAAAAACAAAGTACAGAAAAATAGAAATACATTATTGCAGCATGAAATAATAAATTAGCTTTAAAATCACTAAAAGGACATAGAGTGAAAATTAAAGATTAAAATGTAAGGTGCTTTAAAAGAGCTCAATTATAAGCACAGGAGAAGAGAAATGTTTTTAACCTGGATTTAAAAGTGTTCACAGTTGGGGCTGATTTCAGTTCTGCTGGTAGTTTGTTCCAGTTGTGTGCAGCATAACAGCTAAAAGCTGCTTCACCATGTTTAGTTTGAACTCTGGGCTCAACTATCTGACCTGAGTCAGTAGATCTCAGAGCTCTGGGCTCAACTATCTGACCTGAGTCAGTAGATCTCAGAGCTCTATTGGGTTTATATTCTACTAACATGTCATTCATGTATTGTGGACCTAAACCATTCAGTGATTTGTAGACCAGTAGCAGAACTTCAAAATCTATTCTATAGCTGACTGGGAGCCAGTGTAAAGACTTTAGAACTGACTGGGAGCCAGTGTAAAGACTTTAGAACTGACTGGGAGCCAGTGTAAAGGCTTTAGAACTGACTGGGAGCCAGTGTAAAGACTTTAGAACTGACTGGGAGCCAGTGTAGAGACTTTAGAGCTGGCTGGGAGCCAGTGTAAAGACTTTAGAACTGACTGGGAGCCAGTGTAAAGACTTTAGAACTGACTGGGAGCCAGTGTAGAGACTTTAGAGCTGGCTGGGAGCCAGTGTAAAGACTTTAGAACTGACTGGGAGCCAGTGTAAAGACTTTAGAACTGACTGGGAGCCAGTGTAAAGACTTTAGAACTGACTGGGAGCCAGTGTAAAGACTTTAGAACTGACTGGCAGCCAGTGTAGAGACTTTAGAGCTGACTGGGAGCCAGTGTAAAGACTTTAGAGCTGACTGGGAGCCAGTGTAAAGACTTTAGAACTGGAGTAATGTGCTCTGATCTCTTTGTTCTGGTTAAAACTGGAGCTGCAGCGTTCTGAATGAGCTGCAGCTGTTTAATGCTTTTTTGTGGGAGTCCAGTCAGAAGACCGTTACAGTAGTCGAGTCTACTTGAGATGAAAGCATGAATCAACTTCTCCTGATCTGTTTGAGACATAAAACCCTTCACTCTGGATATGTTCTTAAGCTGATAGAAGGCTGTTTTGGTGATTGATTTGATATGACTGCTGAAAGCCAAATCTGAGTCTATCAGCACGCCAAGGTTTCGGCCTTGGTCCGTAGTTTTTAGAGAGAGTGACTCGAGATTTACTGACAGCAATCCTCTTCTCTTTATTGCCAAAAACAATGACCTCAGTTTTGTCCTGATTTAATTGAAGGAAATTTTGGTTCATCCAATTAGTTACTTGCTCTAAACAGTGACACAATGACTGTATTGGACTGTAGTCATCTGGGGACAGTGCTAGGTATATCTGTGTGTCATCTGCATAACTGTGATAGTCTACATTAGAGTTCTGCAGAATTTGACCCAAGGGCAGCATGTATAGACTGAACAGAAGGGGTCCAAGAACTGACTATTTCAATGTTGTAATATTTGTGTCATTACAGACTTTGTAGCTGTGGACTCTCAGAGACTCACTGTGAAGTTTTGGTCTCAGCTCTGAAGTCCAACCCCTCCCATCTGACACGTCTGGACCTGAATCACAACAAACTGCCTGATTCATCAGTGAAGCTGCTGTGTGATTTTCTGGAGAGTCCAGACTGTAAACTGAAGACTCTGGGGTGAGTTCACTGACTGTCTGTTACTATTGTTGATCTTAATGTTTAACAACTGAACATAATTTATGTTCATACATAACTTACATCATGAACTTCATTTGTTTCCATATTTATGTTTTACTGTACAAAGTTTAGTGTGTAGTTATAAAAGATGACTTTTGATGATTGTTAAAGAAAGTGTAGAAAATGTTCACTGTTAGTTGTTTAAGTCAATGAATGTTTATAATTGTTGGTAAAGAGTCACATCTGTATACAGAAGATCCTCTCAACTAATATCTGTTTGAAACTGATCCAGTTTACTTGATAAAGGAGAAATGTTTCTTTATTATATTCTTTAATGTGTTTTAATGAATTCATGTTTAGTTCAGAACACACTGACACACACACACACACACACACACACACACACACACACACACACACTTTGTATCAAAATACTTCAGTGCTGTGTATTTTTGTATTTTCAAAATACTGTAAAATACTTTCTGTGAAACGCTGTGATGACATCTATCTATCCATCTAATAACAAAGTGTGATTAATCATGATTAAATAATTTAATGGATTAACAGTCCTAATATTTATATAAAGAACCTCCACTGAATGTTGAATCTAATCCTGTTAACTGTTTAATGATTTACATTTTTCTTTATTATTTATCTTTAATTATAGTTCTGACAGCTCAGCTCCTTTTAAACTACTGAAAATATATTTTTACACAACAAACATTTGAAAGTTTTTTTCATAAATATTAAGTTGTTATTAATTAAAATGTATAATTTAATATAACTTAAACAGCTCAGGGACGTTCAAGCTGCAACATGTTTGTTCACTTTTTACATCGTCAGTTTAAAATAATGAAAATGTTTTTGAATTAAATTAATTTTAAAAGTGATTCATTGAACCGGGATGTTGTCTAGTAGAAATAAACGAGACACTGTTGAGATCTCTGCTCTACTTTCTTTTCCTCTGGGACACTTCCAGAATAAGGTGGAGTTTAGTGAAGAAATGTGATTTATAGTAACCAGGTTACTGCAGTGAATGTAAACACACTGATTGATGAGGACATCATTCAACTACACACTTCAAACCTGAACACATCTGATTGGATTATAAATGGATTTTAATCTACATCATTTATTCTTTATTCAGATTGGAGTCCTGCAGTTTGTCAGAGATCAGCTGTGGTTATCTGGTCTCAGCTCTGAAGTACAACCCCTCCCATCTGAGATATCTGGATCTGAGAGGAAACAAGCTGAAGGATTCAGGACTGAAGCTGCTGCAAAGTTTTCTGGAGAGTCCAGACTGCAAACTGGAGACTGTGAGGTCAGTGATGAGTTGAAGTCAGTTCATGTTAATGAGCTCATTAGTTTGTCTCAGAGATATTTTGATAGAGATATCAGCTGCTTTATTCATGCTTCATCATCATTGGTTCATTCATCAGTTTCTTGTCCACCAGTTAACCACTCACACCTTTTCATATTCATACAGGTGTACAGTGATGTCATCATACCTCCTGCTTATGTCTGAAGTGTTTAATGTTCATGTATGTTTATTAAATATCGATTAGTTCTCCTGCTGAGTCTCCCTCAAACAGCATAGACTTTTCCTCCAACTCTGAACTGAATAATCATTTAGTGTAAATGTTCATTTCACTGACATTAGTGTCTCTGACTGAAATACATTAGTGTATATATGTGTCTAGGTTCACTGATTCTGAAGGTTTACCTGTCACATGGACTGGAAACCAGAAGATGGTTGGTTGTGTGGAGGAAAAGAACAAACCTGAGTCTCCAGCATCCACCTGTGAGCCCAAACATCCTCTTCCAGACATCAGTGATGAAGCTGGACCCTCACACATAAAGTAAGAGACTGTTTCTACTGAAATCAGAAATTAAGTTCAGTAATTTACTTTAATGTGAGCAAAACTTTTGCAAATCTTAATCATAGAGTTATCTTTAGAGAAGAGATAGAGTGATTATTTGAACCCTCTTCATAAGACAGTCCAGATAACTGTTGTGTTTCTATTTATTCCTACAGGGAGGAGAACACGCCAAACAGAGATTCACCTGATGGACATGAAGGAGGTGAGTGTTGAGACTGAGACCAGAGCTCATGTTTGAAGGCACGACCATCTGCATGTGGATATTATTATTTCTAATAAAGGTTTTCCAGTAGAGATCAACAGGATACATGTGGAGAAAGTCTCTGTCCAGCTTTAAACTGGAGCTTTCATGTGTGTCTATGTGTCTTAGATCATTGGACCATAAGGACGTCCAGAAGAGTTTAACATGTGCTGTTTGTCTTCTTCTCCACATCAGATGGCTCTAATCTCTCATCACATCCGTCCACATCCAACACAACCCTCAATGTGTCTGAGGACAGCAGAGGTGATCCAGAGAGGATGAAGCTGCAGGTTGTGTGCAGAGAGAATGAAGAGGAGGTAGAGTCAATACAAATGTTTTTACCTTTACATGTTAATGTTTAATGACACTCAGCTTCCTCCAGAGTTCTCAATACTCCTTATGTCTAAGCTCCAAACATGATTTACTGTCATCTATTATCTTCATCCCTCGTTTCCTCTCACTCTCTGCTCCTTCCTACTCCATCAGAAACTCCTAATTCACTTTCACCTCCTCATCTGTGAAACCATCAGCTGCTGTCCAACATAGTCCTGCAGGATCATTTCAATGTAAAGTTAAAGAGCAGCTGATCATTTAGTGATGTGGAGTAGTGATAATCAGTGATAATTAAACAGTACAGAGTGCAGAGTAGAACCTGAAGCAGTGAGGATCCTGTCAGCTGTATGACTGAGAGTCAGCTGTTCAGTTTCTCTAACTAATGTTTTCACTTTCTACATTTTAGGACTTCACACCCAACATGCTGACTGAGTCTGCAAACATTTCATACAGGTAACCAAATCTTACTGTAACCCTTTCACTGTAGGTTCACGAGCAAGGAACACATCACCAACGAGATACGTTTTAACAGATTTATTGAATGAATTGTGTATTCTTGATGCGGAGTGATTCTTGATGCGGTGAGGGGAGGTCGGACAAAGGATCTGCCGCTGCGCCCGGGCAGTGACGAACCCCCAAAAACCTCCAATTATTTGAGACGTGCTCTTGCAGATCTTAGATCGTTGAGTCTGAGCAGATATAGCGGTGATACGGTTCGGTATCCTGAGCGAATGGTGTGTGTGCAAGTGGACAGCAGTTCGGCGGTAAGAGGAAGCCATTTGGCTGGTTCTTGGCTGAGGAGACCAGAGAGAAGTGACTTACTTGGGGATGGTTTATGGCTGGGCTGGGACTACCTGTGATTAGTTTGGAGAAAAACTAGTACCGCTGAGGTAGGATTTGATAGTAGGTGTTATATGTTCATGGCAGAATGAGCATAGGTGATGTAGCAGATGACGGTGGTGAGACAGAACAAGGGGAAAATGAGGTTGTATCGGTCATGAAAGTGTTGGAAATTATTCCAAGCTGTCCAGTAGGAGGAGAGTGTAGGAGATAAGCTGTTAATGTTGTAGTTTTGGAATTCGAAGATCAGGAGTATTAAAGATGGATTTACAGATGAAAGTCAGTGCAGGGGTTGAGCATAGCTCAGCGGGTAGCGCACCCGCCCCATGTGTTGAGGCTATAGTCCTCGTTGCAGGCGACCCCGGTTCGAATCCCGAGCCGAGCGGTCTTCTCCTGCGTGTCATTCCCCCCCCTCTGCCTCCTGTTTCCTGTCTCTCTACACTGTCCTGAACATTAAAGGCAAAAAAAGCCCAAAAAAATATACTTTAAAAAAAAAAAAAAAAAAAAAAGAAAGTCAGTGCAGAATATGGAGGAACTGGAGTCGGCAGCAGTTTGGCGTGTAGAGCCAAGTTTCTGAACTTGTGGAACATAAAATGAGAGAGAGAGTCAGCGATGGTATTATGGTGGCCTGGGACGTGGGGGGCGCGGAGGATGTATTGGTTAGTGCTATTTTAAAAAAAATTAACGGGTTATGGATTGCATTAATCTAATCACAATTAACGTGTTAACACTGACAGCCCTAATAATAACTATTATTACTGTCCATCAAATGAACTGAACATATTTTAGATATTAACATGAAACAAAATGGCAAAACATTTCTCCTCCGTTCATCTCTTTCTTTTACCGCCACTCACTCTCACAGAAACACAGAGTAAGGGTAATGTAAACAAAACACCACCATATAACCAATTTTTCTTTTCTTTTTAAAACACAACATACATGAAATAAATGTCTTGTTAAAGTTAACACTAGTATATACACATTTTACTCCATTGATGAGACTAATGTCAGTAAAGTTTACTCACCAGAGGCTCAAGCATCATATATATTATGGAGGACTGAAAGTGCCAAAATGAAATAAATAAATACACCATTAAATTTTTAAAACTTAATGTCATTAATTAATTAAATGTGTCATTAATTAATTAAAATTGGAATTAAATACATTGCATTGAAGAAGGCTTTGAAAGAACTGGATGAATCCAAAGACCAATGATCCTCTGCGTTTTCCTTCTCAGACGTATCTTCTCATGATCCACTGACCAAGATTATCTGAAGCTGCTAAATTAACTAACTGCTAGTGAAGATCTAAAAGTCCAGATTACTGATAAATTAGCCAAATGTTAGTGGCTAAAAGTTCACACTAACAGTAGAACTCTGTTTACAGTAACGCACAGTTCACAACCCAACCAGTTAGGGCAGATGGTCGCCGGTCTGGAGCCCAGTTCTGCCTGAAGTTGTGTTGTAGGGTCTCTGTAAATTAAAGAGTACGGTCTAAAACTGCTCGATGTGAAAAGTTCCCTGAGATAACCTCTGTTGTGTTTTGGCTCTACATAAAAAATATATATGTGTGTGTATACATAAAAACTCACATCTTGTCCAGCGGTTCAGTTTGTTCTCCAGCTGTTGAAGCACTGCAGCAGTCACAGCATATTATCTGCAGCAAATTCATTCTTAGTTTTTATTGTAACCAGGAAAAAGCTGCATGAGTCTGTGTTGTGTGATCAGCTCCTCTGTGTCCTCCAGGTTCAGCTGTCCTGGTTCAGGTGTGTTCAGGTGTAATTCGACTGGACTCATGTTTGATGTGGCTCAGGAGGCGGAGCTACAGTACAGGACTGTCCAATGGGATGAGAGCCTCCTACAACCAGCTGGTAAAATAGCTGCAGGGCCGCTGTTCAACATCCAGTCCAGTCCTGAAGGTGCTGTCAGTCAGATCCACCTGCCACACTGTGAAACCATGGATGGTAAGATGATTATTGAGCTCTGTGAGTTTTACTAAAGCAATATTAAGGCTCCTGTTAGTGCCCCCTACAGACTGCAGAGTTCATTACAACCACAAGACAAACAAACATTGATGATTTATTTGTTGTTAGAGTTGTACCAGCAGTGTATGGTGTTATATTTGTGCCACATTAATGAGAGCGCAGTGAGACTTATCTGATCTCTGTCTCTACATCTCTGCTCTGTGCGATGAGGCACCAGGCACACTAACAGCGCCTCTGCTCGCTCAAAACTTCATGTGCGCTTGCTTGAGTTGGCACAGTGTATGTTAATGAACCACAAATACAGCAGCCAATCACAGACTGGGAGGGGAGGAAGCAGCCTGATTGGCTGTTGAGCTAGCAGAATGGCTTGTTGCTATAGACGGTTGCTATGCTGTTGCTATAGACGGTTGCTATGCTGTTGCTATAGACGCAACAAATATGAAATTAAATAATATCTTGTATATTAGTGGAATATACCTACTATATGAATGTATAGATATATACAAAAAATGAATGGAAATGTAACTATAACAGTAATTTTCTTATGCTAAATGTAATCAACTATAAACAAATGAATTAAAACAACAGAATTAAATATATGTTGAATTTATGGAGCTTACACTGTCATTGTGTGTGCAGTAGTAATAAACTACCGATGTGAACCAAAAACATTGCTGACATATCTGATGTTCTCTGAAGTGAGACAGGTTTATTCAAATAATATCCTTGATAAGAGATCATTTGCACCACGGAGAGAGATACGTCGCTCTTGCTGTTGCTCTGGTGTATTTGAGGAGTGAAAGCTTGCTCTGCCTCTGTAAGTGCATCACAAACCGGGAGTGATCATGATGTCACCGACATAAACAGCCTGTTTCATCACTTGTGTGTGAGGTGGATATTAAACGTGAAGCAGAAAAAATATCCAAATATTGACCTACATGCAGATATAACATCTCAGTTCAAAACTCACAGAGCAGACTAGAGACAAGCACTAACATCATAATGAATGAGCACTAACATTATAATGAATGAGAACATCATAATGAATGAGCACTAACATCATAATGAATGAGAACATCGTAATGAATGAGCACTAACATCATAATGAATGAGCACTAACATCATAATGAATGAGCACTAACATTATAATGAATGAGCACTAACATCATAATGAATGAGCACTCACATTATAATGAATGAGAACATCATAATGAATGAGCACTAACATTATAATGAATGAGCACTAACATCATAATGAATGAGCACTAACATCATAATGAATGAGCACTAACATCATAATGAATGAGCACTAACATCATAATGAATGAGCACTAACATCATAATGAATGAGAACATCATAATGAATGAGCACTAACATTATAATGAATGAGCACTAACATCATAATGAATGAGCACTAACATCATAATGAATGAGCACTAACATCATAATGAATGAGCACTAACATTATAATGAATGAGCACTAACATCATAATGAATGAGCACTAACATTATAATGAATGAGCACTAACATCATAATGAATGAGCACTAACACCATAATGAATGAGCACTAACACCATAATGAATGAGCACTAACACCATAATGAATGAGCACTAACATCATAATAAATGAGCACTAACATTATAATGAATGAGCACTAACATCGTAATGAATGAGCACTAACATCATAATGAATGAGCACTAACATCATAATGAATGAGCACTAACATCGTAATGAATGAGCACTAACATCATAGTGAATGAGCACTAACATCATAGTGAATGAGCACTAACATCATAATGAATGAGCACTAACATTATAATGAATGAGCACTAACATCGTAATGAATGAGCACAAACATCATAGTGAATGAGCACTAACATCGTAATGAATGAGCACTAACATCATAATGAATGAGCACTAACATTATAATGAATGAGCACTAACATCATAATGAGGTTGTTAGTAAAATAAAAGTGTTTTCACAGCTCCGCTCCTTGAAGGTCTGCTGTCTGTCGTCCACATCACTGATGATGGAATGAGCTTCCTGAAGCCGCTGCACATTACAGACACTCGTGTGGTTGTGAACGTCCCTCACCTCTCTGCCTTTGGCCTGGTCTGGGATCTGGTTAAGAGGGTTATTAACCGACCAATCAGTGGCCAGGTTCTGCTGTTCCTCCGACCTCCAAACCCAAAAACAGAGAAGCAGACTCTCGACGTGCTTCTCCTGCCGAGCAATGTCCCTGTGTCACAGGTAAAACTTTATGTTACAGCTTCACTTTCAGTTGAAACTTGTCTGATCATTTTTAAAGCTGCTAGTAAGAACTGAATATAGAGTCAAAGTTTTATTGTAAATGTTCACATTATCATTCAGGTTATATTAGTTGTCATTAGGGATGCAACGGTACAGTGTGCCCACGGTTCGTATCACGGTTCATGGCCCACGATTCAGTTTCGATATTTAAATATATTATCTTAGTTCTAACATGCAGTAGATTATTTTCCCTTTCAATTTCAAATAAACAAACCACTACTACTCACACAATATTAAATGTAAAAAAGGCACAGATGAAGTTAAATCACAACATTTATTATACAAAAGGAACAAACAATTCAACTATATCAAATAAAATAAAGTGCAAAAAACTAATGTGAAATGTAAACATGAACATTAATCAACTCAAACAACTTGTCAGTCACACACTTGAAGAGAACAGTTATAAATACAGCATCAAAGAATAGAATAAACAATCAAACAAAATGTATAATAAATCAAACCTCAAACCACAGAAACTACTGCAGGAATACTACTACTTTATTCCTCCTCTCTGTTCTACTGCAGGAATACTACTACTTTATTCCTCCTCTCTGTTCTACTGCAGGAATACTACTACTTTATTCCTCCTCTCTGTTCTACTGCAGGAATACTACTACTTTATTCCTCCTCTCTGTTCTACTGCAGGAATACTACTACTTTATTCCTCCTCTCTGTTCTACTGCAGGAATACTACTACTTTATTCCTCCTCTCTGTTCTACTGCAGGAATACTACTACTTTATTCCTCCTCTCTGTTCTACTACAGGAATACTACTACTTTATTCCTCCTCTCTGTTCTACTACAGGAATACTACTACTGTATTCCTCCTCTCTGTTCTACTGCAGGAATACTACTACTTTATTCCTCCTCTCTGTTCTACTGCAGGAATACTACTACTTTATTCCTCCTCTCTCTTCTACTGCAGGAATACTACTACTTTATTCCTCCTCTCTCTTCTACTGCAGGAATACTACTACTGTATTCCTCTTCTCTTTTACTCCGTTAGTAAGCGGCTACAGGACGCTGCTGTGTTAGCTGCGGTGGAGCGAGCTAGAGAGTGAATGAAGAGAGGGAGGGTTGACAGTAAGAAAGTCGCTGAATCAGATCAATAATAATAATAATTGATAGTTTCACAGCAGTTACGTTCAATAAACTTCCCCACACCCCTCCACTCAACCTGCAGCTCAGCCTCAAGCCTCTGAATGTGAAACACCTGCTGCTGTTTAAAACACAGAAGCAGCTTTATGCTGCTTTAGTTGCTTCACTTTAAAAAGTCTTAATGAGAGATCTTCTTTATTTCCATCTGTAGAATAAATCAACTCTGATCCTGATCCACTTCTAAGACATCTGGAAGTCTGTTATTGATCAGCAGACAGTTAGTTTAGTTATTAGAAGAAACACAATGTAGAAACATATTTACTGAAACAGTATTTTATATGTTCATTAGTAATGAACTCGTTAAACTTAGATCATCACTTCTGCTTTCTTTGTTTCACAGCTGAAATATGAACATTAGTCTTGTTGGATTGTTTGATCGGAACATTTATTAACTGGTAAAATGTCTTTCTTGTGCTTTGTGGAAGTGTCATCACCATTCATACCAGCAGTTAAATTACTAAAGCACAAAACAATAATCTACATATAACCTCTTAATGTTCTCTGAGTGAAACCAGAATGATGCATTTGACTTCAAAAGTGTACAAAATTTTCTTGTGAGCGAGCACAATCCTCTTACAGGGTCCAACTATCATAGTCTCTCAAAATTCTCTGGGAAACACTGGACCACTGGATTTGTAATATCAAATTATAAGTGTGTTGTTCTATTTGTGTGTTATATGATTCTTTTATTTTATTTGCAATGTGTTATAAATCTAAATATTTAAAATAACTTTATAATATATCGGCTATATGAGATAGTGTGAGTGTTGAAAGTTTCAACTACTGCAAAGAAGCTCATCCGTGTGAAATCTGTGCACCCACACAGGTAACTCAGTAAAAGTCTCATTCATTTTAAAATCTCTTTTTTAAGAGTGACCTGGCCATGAGAGCAGTATAAACACTCCACAATAAATACAAACAACATGAGCAGATGAATACAGCTGTCACAGACTACAGACGAGTGAACATAAGATCCAGTATCAGATCAGATCAGTGATGCTGACATACTGTTTCTGTCTTGAGCTGAAGTCAACCTTTACTGGAGATAAAACCTCTAATGAAAATGTTCTGGTGTCTCTTCAGGTGACTAAACAGCATCCAGATGCTGAATACATCAACGCTCCTTCTAAATGTAAACTCATCAAAGATGAAAGTTACAGTCTTCTCTGTCCTGAGGCCGCTATAATACAGCCTGATGTGAGTATTTCAAACTGTTTGTAATATCTGATAAAAGTCTTTGTAACATGATTCATAAACTGCTGCTTGTTACCTTTAGTTCACTTTGGATACTTCTGGTTTCAGAAAGCGGATTTTGACCTGGAGTTTGGACCAAATTATCACAAAACGTTTGAGATCCGTCTGCCTACAAACAAAGACGAAGTAACTTTGAAGGTCCAGGATCAAACAAATCCAGAAGTCTGGAAGTATAAAATGAATCTGGAGGGTAAAGTCTTCATCCTCCTGCAGTAACTCTCCACCTGATAGTAGAACAGAACAGTTATTCATTGATTCTGACTCACATCATTAACCAGTACACTATTTAACCAGGAATCTTATGAGTCAAACAATTCTGATAACATTTTATAATACAGTCTGTGTTTTAGTTTAATTACATTGAATGAATCAGTGTTTTAATCCAGATGGTTAGAAGAGTGTTTGAGGATTACTGTCACTCAGTGTTTTAATGAATGTAATCATGATGTTAA
Organism: Scomber colias; assembly: GCA_021039105.1. Classification (NCBI taxonomy): domain Eukaryota; kingdom Metazoa; phylum Chordata; class Actinopteri; order Scombriformes; family Scombridae; genus Scomber; species Scomber colias. The sequence continues at coordinate 24,827 of JAJDFG010001204.1, read as the reverse complement.
CATCTCAGATTTAAAGCTTAATAAACTCAAACATGGAGGGAGTAGATACAGACTGTAACTCCAGACAGAAGCTTTTACAAACTCTTACACCTGATGGCTTACATGAGGATTTTTAGTTGACATGTATTTTGTAAAGAAGTAATTTGTACATTTCTACCTGGATAGCTCCTCCCTGTCTGCTGCCACATGGAGACTCTGTTAAAATGTTCATTTCTTGTAATTGGATAAGACTACTTAATAAGGAACCATATGCAGAAAGTATGACTAATAACCCTCTGTCCCCATTGCTGTTCATTATGGCCACTGAAACTTTGGCAATTGCCATAAGGTCACCGGTTGTGTAAGAGGTCTCAAACTCTTTAGACAGATTGGCATCTTTACCAATGTCATTAATGGGGAAAAGAAATACTCTCAAGATGAATGTACTTCCTAAGCTGTTGTATTTGTTGGAAAATGTACCACTGCCACGACCAAGCGATGTATTCTCTCATTTAATCATCATCAGGTTTTTATGGGTTAATAGACGCCTCAAGTTGCGCCAGTCACTGTTGTACTTGCCCTGTGATAGAGGGGGGCTTAAATGCCCAAACCCGCTATGGTACTATTGGGCTGCATAGTTGAGAGCACTGATGTTCTGTTACTCAGAGGAGAATGTGCCTCTGTGGAGAGAGATGGAACGTTATACGCTAAAGCTGCCTTTACCCATTTACCCGCACTCAACTAATATAGGAAACTCAAAAAGGACACAAAGAATCTTATGAAACATGATTAGTGTGTGGTACCAAGTTAGGAAATACCTTTAAATAAGCTGACTTTCTCTAATTATTTAGTACAATATGGGGAAATGATTTCTTCCCTCAAGGAGGAGGAGAGGGGGAATTTAAAATCTGTCTGAACAGGGTTTACAAAAAAAAGGAAATTTTTACAGTCCTGACGGTAAATATCTGATGTCATTTGATGAAACTGTTGTCAAATACGACATAGCTCTCAACCAGTTCTTTAAATACTTACAACTGAGATATTTCATTAAAACACAACAAAACCAGTCATTGTCTATTCCTATCCTGTCAACAGTAAAAATGATGGTGAAGGATTGCTGGGCCTTCCCTGGAAATCCTTCACCATCATTTTTACTTAATCTCCAGAATATATAATGAACTGGTTGGGGAATCCTCAGAAACGTCAGTAAATAGGCTCAGGGCATAGAGAGAGCATGTACAGGAGAACATCATTTCTGAAAAGTGGGAGAGGGTTTGTGCCAAAGCACAATCACAAACAGTGAAGACACACCTTAAACTTCTGCAGTACAACTGGTTAATGACTCCAGACAAACTCAATAAATTCAACAGTGCTATACCAGATCTTTGCATTCAATGTGAAAAGGCAAAGGACGCTATCTTTCACTGTTTGTGGCAATGTCCTCAAATAAAGAAGAAGTGAAGCAGTGCATTGAGGATATATTAGCCATAATAATACCCTTTTTTTAAAAAGTATATTTTTTTGGGCTTTTTGCCTTTAATGGACAGGTTAGTAGAGATAGACAGGAAACTGGAGGCAGACAGAGGGGGGGAATGACACGCAGGATAGGACCGCTCGGTGCGGGATTCGAACCGGGGTCGCCTGCAGCGAGGACTACAGCCTCAACACATGTGGCGGGCTAAACTCCGCCATTCTTATTATGTATCTACCCAGTTAACTTCAATATAAGAAGGAAACATTGATTATTTCTAGAAATTGGCCCGTTGTTGGCCAAAAGAGTCGTCGCAGTAACTTGGAGGTGGATAGGCCGAGGATAGGTAAATGGATTTCAGAATTAACAATTACTCTGGCCTTGGAAAAGCAATCAGGAGTAAGCAATCAACATCTACAACATCTGGGCCCCCTTCAGGGATTTTCTAGCAATTAAAGACTTATCCCATATAATGGAAGCAACTGATGATTTATAAGCAGCCCTCTGCAGTCCACCTGGACAACATGTATGTTATTGGGTGTAGAATGATCTGATACCAATCCAGCCTAATATTTTCCTCAGCCAGCATATGTGTAGTATTCATGTGAGTATGTGTAATGTACAGTTATATTCAGGTGTACATAAACGATTACGTGGCATGTGGGTATGTTTTACATGGTTGGGTGCAGGAGCATTGTGTTGTGACTGTTGGGTTATTTAACAACAGTCTGTTCTCTGGTTGTCTTACAGATGCAAGAATGAAACATCTAGAGAGGAATCTCCCAAAAGAGGTAAACAGACTTGGGAAGTTTAAATAAAGCTTTTTCTCATTTTCTATCTGTTTTCAAAGGAGATATTCAAACATCCAACTATCTCAGATGGAGATGCTTTCATCGTGGACTAAACAGTATCCCATCCACTGCTTTCAGTGTGCATGGTGGTGTATGTGCAGGGAAGATGACTAATTGGGGTGAACAGGGTTTCTTTCTTTATCTCTTTATATGTTCATTGGTACCTCAGCGACCTTGCTGCCTTCTTGTTCCCTAAAAAAAAAAAAAGAAAATATGAAAAAATAACCTCTGCTTAACAACATGTTGGACTCAGATATAGGAGGAAGGTTCAGCATCATTAAGAGTCTTGTAGAGGAGTTAATGAAGTCTGCAGGCTTCAAATCTCAGTTAGTTTTTATTAGTCTAAAATAGTAAGATGTTTATAACAGTGTATTTATACTTATTTTGATGTACTGAAACAGAAAATAAAAAATAGCATGACACCATCTGACCAGTCAAACTGTATCAAAGAGACCCTGGCCCCCTATTTTTTCTATGCTCATGTATTTCTGTTCATTTAATCTTCATTACAGATTCATTTAAACTAGGCTGTCTGTCTGAGCAGGGAAAGAACAGTTTGATAGTGTAAAACATGCATTTTAGATTAAGTGGGGTTGAGCATAGCTCAGCGGGTAGAGCGCCCGCCCCATGTGTTGAGGCTATTGCCGGTTCGAATCCCGAGCTGAGCGGTCTTATCCTGCGTGTCATTCCCCCTCCCTGCCTCCTGTTTCCTGTCTATCTTCACTGTCCTGTACATTAAAGGCAAAAAAGCCCAAAAAAATATACTTAAAAAAAAAAAGTGATCGGCAGGAAGCCATGATGACCACACCACAGAAGTGGTTTATGTTTCATTGAGTTGAGAAGAAACTCTTTCTTTGTGTGTGTACAAGTTAAACTGGAAGTGATTTACTCATTATGGTTACTTAACTTTAGTTGAGAGCAACTTTCAATCAACATTTTATTCTCCTTCATATTTGTATTCAGTTACATTTCTTAGCTAAATATTAAACTCTCTAAATAAATGATCTTACCTACACATTTTGATGATGTTCACACACCAAACAGCTTATATTAGTGTCCAACATTAGCAACTGACTATTCATGAAGGCCAGCACCTCATAAAAACTATATACAACTATGGATATATTCATTTCATATGAAATACAGACTCCAAAAGCCTCAGTCTTGGAATGTGGCTGCAGAAAATGTGTTGTTTTCATGTATTCAGATAGAATTCATGTGATCATGTTTGGACTGTCGTGAGTTTTGTGGTGGCGAAAGACTGAAGCTATAAAGATAAGAATAGTTGTTCAAGCAGTAGATGATTTATATGTACAGAAGTCTAACTAAAGTGACATGAGATGAGAACTTAATATGTCCTTCCTATTTACATTTCTCTTATTTTCAGCAGGGGGCTAAAATGGCAACACTTAAAGAGGAGCTCTTGAATGTTCTTGAAAACTTAAAAGAAGATGAGTTCAAGAAGTTTAAGTGGTTCCTGGAGCAGGATGACATCTTGGAGGGCTTTAAAGGCATCACAGTGGCTCATCTGGAGAATGCAGGAAGGCAGGACACAGTGGATCTGATGATACAGCAACATCAGGATCATGGAGCTCTGCAGCTAACAAAGAAGGTTTTAGAAAAGATCTACAGGAATGATCTGGTGCTGCATTTACAAAACTTCAAGCCAAGACCAAAAGGTGAGATTTGAAGTTCATAAACATGAGTTTTGAGTTACAGTATTCTATTAATAATAACGTGTTAACAAAAATACTGTTAGAGACTGATTTGTCATTCTTTATGGTACACCGGCTTCATCAAAAGAAAAAGGAGAATACAGAATATTTGTTTATTAATTCAAAGATAAAATTAATTTGTGAAACTGGCTCACAGCATGAACAACAACCCGTTGTTGCTCACTGCAACCAGTCATCTGTTAATCTCTCTATTTTACAATTACTAAGATACAAGTCCCTCAGTGGTAAAACTCCAGATCCACCAGAGATCATTTAACTTTTGACAGCCTCTTTTATTCATCTAATCACTTCAGATGTGGTAGATATATGAATATATTTAACTTGCTGCTGTACAGTACCAAACTATTCAGCATCAACACAGTACTTGTAAAAGGTTCAATGAGACCAGCGGACCCTCAGTACCAGTCAAAAGTTTGGACACACTTTCTTATTCAAGGGGAGGGTGGTCTGTACGCCAAGGCTTTTACCTTTATCCGCCATCTGACTGGCAGCTGACTGATATTTCAGTCTGGACCAATCAACAGACAGACTGACATTATCACCCATAAAGCTGCTAACATGACTAAAAACAACATCTGGACTTTTCTCCCTGAGCTCAGAGAAGTTTATGAGACCATCAAGTGATGTTAAATGAGGAGACCTAGACTGGGATAGACATTCTTTGGCATTTATAGCAGAAAATAAATTAGTTTCAGCTCTGAATCAGAGATACTGCAGTTTAAAACTCAACACATTTTTGTTGTGGTCCTGTTCTTGTCTCCTCTACGATCTCTCAGCTGGTTATTCTTCATCTTCCAGGTCCTGGTCCTGGTCCAGCAGAGACTCAGAGTGGCCTGGCAGAAGTTGCCTCACAGAAAGAGGGTCCTGGATTTGAATCCTGGCCATCCCAGCTTTCCGTGTGGAGTTTGCATGTTCTACCTGTGTTTGTGTTGGTTTCTCTTGGGTGCATTGGTTTCCTTCCACCAAATATGACATGTATGTTAGGGTTAGTACTCCTGTCAGTGCCCCTGATCAAGGCACTCACAAAAACTGCTGCTGTCCCAGCAGATAAACAGCTGTTGTCTGTTCGGACACAGTTCATTGAGAGAGTGTCTGACTCTAATCTAAACAAGCTGCTGGGTAAACTCCTGGAACTAGAGATCATAAATGATGGTGAAATGGAGTTTGCTGAAAACCCAAACAGAGCAAAGAAAGCTCGAGCGTTGATCGACATGGTGCGAAAAAAAGGACCAGAAGCCAGTTCAGCTCTGATCGCTGCTCTCTGTGAGGTGGATCCAGTAGTTTCAAAACTGTTGAACCTAAAGTAGCAGAAAGTCTCACACCAACTCATCTTCTGCTCTCAGGTGTTTCTGTTGTTTAACATTTAGTAAGAACCTTAAACTCACAGCTCTGTGCTGCACCACAGTTCAGGATATATTGATGGATAGTTTATCTTGATACAGCTTTTTATCAGCATTCATTTGGACCTTTGAATCCTGGAATACATTCCTTTAGATTACAGGTGGATGAATTCTCCTTTGTGTAATAACTTATAAAACATTCAATTCATTAGCCAAACTGCCGTCACTCTCTTTATTTTGTATTGTTTTATACTTTTTCAGTTATGAGCTCTGAAACAGCTGAATCTATTTTTTATAGATCTGGATTTTATTGGAAAGAAAAAGAAGAAAAGAGAAGTAAAGGTAGATGATGTTTATGTCAATTACAAACAGCATTATTAAATTCAATTCTTAAACATTTGATAAGAAAAATGATCTAACGGATGGAGGCATTAATCCAACAGTGGACTTTAACTACGATCCTCCCCTAACCTTTAACCCCGGTGGTTATTATTACTGTTGTTGCCATGACGATGAAAGAAGCCTAACTTGTAGGAAGTAGTAACTTTAACACCACAGCGTGTTTCTCTAACCTTTAACAAAGTTTCATTTGAACCCAAACTAAACCTAACCAGAGTTTTAACCAGAGCGCTGTCACATCATCAAACATCATTATTGGTTATCAGTGATGATGTCATCCTGCTGATAGAGTCACATGATCAAATCTCCTTCGTGTTTTGCTTATTATTTGTGTTTATTTTACGGATGCAAAGTTAAAAGTAAACACATTTCAGGACTCTGGAGCCTCCGTTTGAAAGACGTTTCTAAAGTTAAACAACCTACAACAGTTTTAGTGTAAATTTCAGATTGAACCGTTGTTCTTATCACACGTCTAAACACATCCTCTGGTGTACGATGTCGACGTACGACTGAACCGATCACTGCAGCCTTCGACATCGACTGTATAACGGTGAAGTTGAGCAGGAGGACGACAGCCCGGAGGTGCTGCTAGTTTAGCTTCTCTCACAATTTAAACAAAACATGAAGCCTACTGTGAGAAAGTTACTAAGGTCAGTTATTGTTTAGAGAGTTCACTATAAAAGTGCAATATGTTAGCCAACTTAATGCTAACAGTACGAGTTAACTCTGAGAGAAAGTAATTGTATAGCAGTTAACGGGGGGAGAAAATGATTTGTTTTATTCTGCCTCAGGTTGGATGTCACATTATGAGGGGAAATATTGACTTTTTTGGCACTTTAGCATTGTTAGCATTCAACAGACTAGTCCCCCTTTCTTTGTTTAGGCCAGACTCTGCACTGGTTTCACTGTGGCGTGCTCACAATGCTAACTGTATAGCTGATCTCTAAATACCCCTCACACTGTGACAAATATCTGTATCCTCTTCAACTTTAATGTAAACTACATTTTTAAACATTTGTTGAGGATCTTGGTTACAAATCCGTTCATGTGAAATAACCCCGTGTTTCTCATCACCAAAAAAAAACCTCCTGAATGATAACGTTGCCCGAGTCTCTCCACCGTCACCGACTACTGTCATCTTCCTCTCAGACATGTGGCTCTAATGAGGTAATATGTTCCTGGAAACACCTGGAAACACCTGGAAACACCTGGATCTGAGTCCCTCTGCTGTTTTTTGTCAGTCACTTAATTAGTTTTTGCATCCTGACATAAAACAGCAGCTCAGCATCGTCTGAGAAAGTTAAGTGTCACATGAGATCAAACTGGGATAAAGGTAAAAACAATCCAAATAAATACAGTAGGCCAGATTTAGCTTCTTTTTTTAAAATCAAGTATTCTATTTAGCGAAAGGTGAGCTTTTACATTCAAAGAAAAGACAGAAGAGACCTGAAGGAGGAAGCTGAAGGAAGAAGGAAGGGTCAGTGAGATGAAAGCTGAGAGGGACAGAAGAGGAAGGAGAGTAGAGAAGTGCAGACATAAGAAAGGAGGAATAACTCGAGGGGATTGGAAGACGAGAGTAGAGGAGCAGAAGAGAGACGATAAAAGACGTGGAAGCATAAAAGAGACGAGAAGACAAGAAAGGACACAAGTGTAAAGATGAGGCAGTCTGGGTAAGTGTATTGAAATCATTGTAATGAGTTGTGTGTCTTATTTGGCTCCATCTGGTGGTAGCTGTGAATAGCAGGATTCAGGAGGAAGTGACCTCACAGTAAATATTGGGGTAACAGGAAGTAAGCACCAGGAAGGTCTTTTTCTCCTCATACTCAGAAAGTGAGCAACATAGTGCAGCTGTCTGTTCAATCCTGAGCTTTAAAGCCTACAAGACGGCTTCATCTGTAAGTTATGTTCTGTTTACAGTTATATTAACAATTGTATTTAGTTTATCGGTGACTCTGTGTTAGAGGTTGCACTTTTAAACAATTGTTTACATTTGTTTTACTATTATCCTTATTTCACTCATGTAGTAGTGCTGACATTTACTTATAAGGGCTCATTGTTTTATATTTGTGTTTTTTCAAATCGTGCCAAACACAACAACCTGCCTGTTCCTTGGAGGATCAAAATTGAGAGAAATATTTGTGTTAAGCTAGCTGTATAGCTAAAGACCACGTTGCCTGCAACCACTTTTAGTGAGGACAGCATAGTAAGAGTCCAGGGGCCCTCGATGATGTTGGGCTCCACAGAAATACGACACAAGGTTTGACCCATTCTTTTAATGTTTCTAGTTATAGTACGAAATATGGAGTTATAAGGTTTCCACTGGACAGCAGCGTTATCCAATCACAAGAAAATCAAAGTTGTTTCCAGGAAAGTAATTCATGTTTTATTTGTCAATTCCATTTGGCAAGTACCGATTGGTTATCTGGCTCCAACGCACTGTGAGGGAGAAACTATCAATGACATGAGTTTCAGTGCCTGAGGGGCCCCTGGGTCCAGCCTCCAGATAAGGAGACTAAAGCTGATTTTCCATTATACACTTCTAGCTCTACTCGGCTTCACTCGGTTCTGGTACCAGATTGTTTTCCTCCTCAACGTAGCACAGCATGAAGGCCATGGTGTACCTGCTGCTGTATGTCTCACACACTTCCTTCCTTCCTTCCTTCCCCTCCTTCCTTTCCTTCCTTCCTTCCTGCTGCTGTATGTGGCTTTCTGTCACACACACTTCCTTTCCCTCCTTCCTTCTTTCCTTCCATCTTTCCTTCCTTCCTTCCTTCCTTCCTGCTGCTGTATGTGTCTTTCTGTCACACACAAAGCAAGAGAAGAGAAACCAAATCTCTGTAACGCTGTTGTTGATATTTAAAAATGGCGGCTTTGATTCTTGTGTGGGACGGCTCATGACTCTTCCAGTAAAGACTCTCTGACCAATCAGAGGCTGGCAGTCTGATGACGTCACATTTAGTATCTGCTCGGCTCGCTTGGAGCTTCAGCAGAGCAGATACTAAAACAAGCAGCAGGTACCAGGTACTATCCCTGATGGAGGAGCAAAAGAAGCTGAGTAGAGTCGAGTAGAGCTAGAACTGTAAAATGGAAAAGCTCCATAAAGGGAAGGAAAGAGGAGAAAAGGAAGATGAGAGGAGGCAAGAAGAAAGGAAAGAGGAGAAAAGGAAGATGAGAGGAGGGAAGAAGAAAGGAAAGAGGAGAAGAGATGAGGTAAACAGATGATGAGAAGACACAAAGGACTAAGTAAGAAAAGCTAAAAGACCTGGAAATGAAAGGAGGTAAAAAAACAAAAGGAGAGGAGTTAAGTGAAGGAAAGATGTAGTCCAGCCCAGTCCAGGTGGTTTTATATCGGCAGTTCAGTTTAGTCTTTAACTCTGTATGTTCCTTCTTTCCTTCCCTCCTTCCTTTCCTTCCCTCCTTTCCTTCCATCCCTCCTCCCTCCCTCCCTTCCTTCCCTCCTTTCCTTCCTTCTTTCCTTTCCTTTAAAGGGTTAAAAACAGACAAACAGACACTTGAACTATTGACAGCGTCGAGGTTCCAGTCTCGTTGTAACCATGGTAACATTTATTCAGTTTTTTGGAGTTTTTCTGTAAAAAAACAAACAAACCAACAAAAATCTCTCTAATCAAAAAACTCCAAATAAAAACATTAAAAAAGTCACAATAAAATATTACGTAACTACAAGTCGTCATAGCAACTAATAAAACCTAGAAACAGAAAGTTGAACACGTAGAAAAGTCTTCTGAGGTATTTCTGGTGTATTGAGGTGATCGGTGGTTTATGACTTCCTGTGTTTCACACACTGAAAGAATAATTAACAATAAAAAGGAATATACAGAAATATATTCATCTTTGAGTCTGAATCATCATCTTCATCATCATCATCATCATCATCATCATCATCATCATCGTCAGCAGCAGCAGCATCATAGACATTCACTGTTACATGTATGGCATCACAGAAGGGACAAAAACACACGAGTAAAAAAATCATTAAAAAAAAAAAAATAGTTCAGGTGTGTGTGTGTGTGTGTGTATTTGATGGTGTGTG
>JAJDFG010001204.1:0-12500 GCA_021039105.1 Scomber colias | reverse complement strand
CCCCCCCCCCCCCCCCGACCCCTGTAGACCTGGTTACCTGAGAAGTTTTATTTCCGAGCCAACCAAAATGCTGTGGTTGGGCGCAGTTAGCCAATCAAATCTCTGCATGCATGACGTTTGCCCCCTGACAACCAATCCCGTGTGAGTTCTCTCAGTCTTCAACCTCAAATTATAAAATTATAAAACAGTTGAATGTAAAAAAAAAAGAGAGAGAGTAAAGGAACAAACACTGTCCAGTCTTCCTGGTTTTTGTTTTTCACTTATTTCCTTCTGACCTCACTTCCTGTTTCCTGTCTTTTTTGGATACAACCCGTTGGATCCGAAGGTTTGCGTCGAAAGTAACGAAAAACAATCAAATTAAAAAGGTAGAAAATAAAGTCTTTAAAAGTCTGCTGTTGGCATTTGTTGGTTGTGTAACAGTCATCGCGTTCCTACACGGGGTTTTGCAGCATTGTAGTAAAAAAAAAAAAAAGTCCCAACGGTAGGTTGATGGTAGATGGTTGCTAGGCGACGCGGCTGTGATGCTGCCAGGTAGATTAAGTTCAGTTCTGGAGAAGAAGAAGAAGACAGCGAGGAAAGCAGTAAAAACATCTGCAAAAGTAACGGAAGTCGTCACAGATGTGTGTGTGTGTGTTTGTGTGTGTGTGTGTGTGTGTGTGTGTGTGTGTTTGTGTGTGTGTACATGTGTGTTTTCTTGTGAAACACGCATGTGGTTAAAAAAGACACAAATGACTCGAGCGGAAAAACGAGGACGTGTGCTGGTAATATTTGTCCAAAAGGACGAAAAGAGAGAGAATGAAATAAAAGACGGCTTAAAAAAACCCTCTGAAGTCCAAAGAGATAAAATAGCAGCTGCTTTCTCACCGTATTTCTGGTTTAAGTTCCACTGAGAGAAGATGTGTGTGTGTGTGTGTGTGTGTGTGTGTGTGTGTGTGTGTGTGTGTGTGTGTTTTAGTGTCACTCGGCTGTTTTAACCGAACTTCGGGACAATCTCGGGTAACGTCAGGCCTCCAAAATATTTAATTTCATGTTGAGTTTCCTCATATACTGGACTCTTTGGGCGGTAGGTCCACATTGGTTACCATGGAAACGGGTGGGTTGGTGGAGACCAGAGGGGCGTTGTTGTGGTCGGAGGTAGGCGGGGTGATGGTGGCGGCGAGGCGGCGGGCCTGAGAGATCCTCTGCTCCACGCAGCCGGCCGACAGACGAGCCTCTGCATCGTGATCCCAGCACTCCTCCACCGTCTCACAGATATGAGCCAGACCCTGCAGAGAGGAGGAGGAGGAGGAGTAGGAGAAGAAGAAGAAGGAGGAGAAGAAGTACTTTAGCGTCAGGTCGGTCACAGCAAACAGCAGCTTTTTGTCCGTGTGAAGCCACCGTAGCTCAACTCTGCTCCACATATTTCACACCTGACAACATTATCCTTTACTTTCTGGAAGCTTTTAAACCACGCTGGACTTCAGTGTGTCTTCGTCTGCATCATGTTCCCTCCAGTCAGCTAGCTAGCAGGCTAACTTACTACCAGTCAGCTAGCTAGCAGGCTAACTCACTACCAGTCAGCTAGCTAGCAGTCTAACTCACTACCAGTCAGCTAGCTAGCAGGCTAACTTACTACAGAGTCAAAGTAGCCGAGGGCAGCAGTAGAAATTCACTCTGTGTTTCAGGTTCTTAGAGCTCCTCCTGGTGGCTGAAAGCTGCTAATGAACCTGAAAACTAGACTACACAGCTCAGTGGCTGACTGCAGCAAGACAGCATGGAGGTCAACTTTAGTTTCAATGACTTAATGTGGACACAATAGTTGTTAAGAAGCTTCATGTTGAAGACATTTTAAAAAGTTACATTCCCCCCATTAGGACATATAAGCTATGCTGTCCTCACTAAAAGTGGTTGCAGGCAGCGTGGTCTTTAGCTATACAGCTAGCTTAACACAAATATTTCTCTCAATTTTGATCCTCCAAGGAACAGGCAGGTTGTTGTGTTTGGCAGGATTTACTTGAAGAAATATCTTACATCTTTTTTGTAAAACTGTGAAAAAACACAAATACAAAACAATGAGCCCTTATAAGTAAATGTCAGTACTACTACATGAGTGAAATAAGGATAATAGAAAAACAAATGTAAACAATTGCTTAAAAGTGCAACCTCTAACACAGAGTCACTAATAAACTAAATATCCGAAAATATTGTACCTTGACCATATACAATTGTTAATATAACTGTAAACAGAACATAACTTACAGATGAAGCCGTCTTGTAGGCTTTAAAGCTCAGGATTTAACAGACAGCTGCACTATGTTGCTCACTTTCTGAGTGTGAGGAGAAAAAGAACTTTCTGGTGCTTATTTCCTGTTACCCCAATATTTACTGTGAGGTCACTTCCTCCTGAATCCTGCTATTCACAGCTACCACCAGATGGAGCCAAATAAGACTAATAAGACAAAACTCATTACAATGATTTCAATACACTCCCCGCCTGGCATATTAAGAGATTTGCCACTACATACATAACAACAATATAATAATATAACATAACATTTCTTTTTAAGTCTGAACAGGAGGATAACTGTTATATCACTGGATTCTGATTCTGCTGTGGGCAAATGACTGATGTCTTGAAGTATATCAACCAGGCTCCTCATCTCTGGGTCTACTTTCAACAAGTTGTGGGTTATGTGACACGTCCGTGTCACATCCTTGATTAGCAGTTGTGTCATCGACCCTCATTCTGATGAGGTTGGTGAGTTGACGTAGAGGCTGGTGATGTTTCTTTGTCCTCCTGAGAGAAAAGAAGAACCACCTCAGAAATGGGTCTGAAGAATATCTTGGTTGTCTCATTTCTTGTTACTTTGACTTCCACCTTTCTCACTAGTCCATCTTTGCTAGGAATAGCCTTCATGATGATTCCCATTGGCCACTGATTCCTTTTTGTCTGACTGTCTTTCATCAGAACTATGTCTCCTTCTTTTAGGTTGGGTTTTTGTGACTGCCACTTTTGTCGACTCTGTAGTGTGTTCAGATATTCCTGCCGCCACCTAGCCCAGAATGTCTCTGCCAAAGCTTGAACTCTCTTCCACTGGTTTTTCAGCAGATCTCCTTTCGAGAAGTCACTGACTGGAGGGGGAGATGCACCCATTTTCTGTGTCAGCAGCATGGAAGGGGTTAGAATGAGAGGGGCCTCTGGGTCGGTGGATACAGGGATCAAAGGCCTGGCATTCACAATAGCACTGACCTCCGCCATAAAAGTGATTAAAACTTCATGTGTGAGTTTTAAGGGTCCAACCTGGATGAGCATGGAATCCAGAATCCGTCGAGCAACTCCAATCATGCGCTCCCATGCGCCACCCATATGAGAGGAGTGTGGAGGGTTAAAAACCCAGGTGCATTTTTGTTGAAGTAGGTAGTCACCTATGCTTGAATCACAGGGAGACAGTGAATCCATTTTCAGCTCCTTAGATGCCCCAACAAAATTGGTCCCACAGTCTGAGCGAAGCTGTTTGGCAAAACCTCTGATGGAGAAAAATCTCCTGAGTGCATTTATGAAGCTCGACGAGGTCATAGTCTCAATTACTTCAATGTGAATGGCACGTGTTGACATACATGTAAATAAAACTGCCCACCTTTTGTCTTGCGCTTGGCCACCCCTGGTTCGACGTGTGATGACCTCCCATGGCCCAAACACATCGAGTCCCACATAGGTAAATGGAGGGTTTACTTGCAGGCGTTCAGCAGGTAAATCAGACATTTGCTGTTGCTCCATTCTTCCCCGCAGCTTTTTACATGTGACACACTTGTGAATGCAGCTGCTAATGAGACGTTTTCCTCCAACTATCCACAATCCACTAGCACGGACTGCTCCCTCAGTAAAGTGTCTGCCCTGATGTTTCACACGTTCATGATGGTGGCGGACAAGGAGAGTTGCTATGTGATGGCGGTTTGGGATAATGATCGGATGGGCTTCACAACTTTTAAGTTGTCCCTGCTCGAGGCGTCCCCCTATTCTCAGCAGCCCTTCGCTGTCAACGACTGGCCGTAGTTTATGAAGAGGGCTTGTTTTGGGAAGGTCACAGTTTGACTTTATGCATTTCAGTTCTTCGCAATAGCTTTCCTGCTGCACACACTTTATGATGACATGCTCTGCTTTAGTGATGTCAGCTACTGATAATCCATTCTTGCACATGTGCCAGCCAACACAGTTGTGCTCGCCAGATGGGAGTGAAAAGCATCGTGCAATGTGACAAAGACGGGCTACAGCTTTAGTGAGAGAGCTCCAACAAGAAAAATGATCAAACCTCTTTGAACCCAGCCCATCTTCAGTTATTTGTGTGATTAGAGCTGTTGCAGTGGCACGAATCTCAGCATCAGACTCTGGATTTATGAGGTCATATGTTGCTTCATCCTCAGTCTTGATCTCTGAACCCACAGACTTGGTCAAGAAAGCTGGTCCAGTCAGCCATGTAGTGCTTTCAAGTTGAGAAGCTGGAATAGACCGGGACCCATGATCTGCTGGGTTCAACTCTGAGGGAACATAATGCCACTGCTCTGGTCGTGTTGACTGTCGGATACGTAGTACACGATTATTCACATACACGTAAAATCTTCTTGTCTCATTGTGTATGTATCCTAAGACAACTCTGCTGTCAGTGTAAAATTTGACAGTTTCCATTTTCAAGTCGATCTCTCTGATGACAAGCTCTGCAATCTCTACGGCCAATACAGCTGCACACAACTCTAACCTGGGAATTGTCAGCTCAGGCTGGGGTGCAAGCTTAGACTTGCCGAAGACGAAGCCTACTTCACCTTGGCCTTGTTCATTTGTAACCTTCAGGTATGCTACTGCTGATATTGCTTTTACAGAGGCATCAGAAAAAACACACAGTTCTGTGTGCTGTGCTTTGGAAATGGAGAAAGATCCATATGTGCGTGGGATATGTACCTCTTTTAATGTTGACAGTGATTCATGCCATTTTCTCCAATCTTCATACTTGGCCTTGGGAAGACATGTGTCCCATTCTGTGTCTTGAGTTGAAAGCTCCCTGAGTAGCAGTCTGCCTTCAATAGTAACAGGCGCCAAAAAACCCAGTGGATCAAATAAACTGTTCACTGTTGACAGGACACCCCTGCGTGTGAATGGCTTTTGACTCTCAGGGACATGAAAAGTGAATGTGTCTGACATTATGTCCCAGCTGACACCAAGGCTTCGTTGGACGGGTAAGTCATCTACAGTGAGGTTGAGATCTTTTATATCATTTGCTCTTTCTTCTGTAGGAAATGCCTCCATCACTTCTGTACGATTTGAGGCTATCTTATGCAGTGTTATGTTTGATGCAGCCAGCATTTTCTGAGTACGGCGTAGAACATCTATTGCCTCTGCTTCTGTTGCAAATGATCCAAGCCCGTCATCTACATAAAAGTCTCTCTCTACAAAGTGCCTTGCATCACTGCCATAAACCTCCTCTTGGTGTTTTGCTGCCTTCCTCAGGCCAGATATTGCCACTGCAGGAGACGGACTGTTCCCAAAAACATGAACTTGCATGCGGTATTCCACCACTTCTTTGTTGAGATCATTTTCCTGGTACCACAGGAAACGTAGGAAGTCTCTGCAGTCCTCCCGCACCACAAAGCAGTAGAACATTTGACGTATGTCTGCAGTGACTGCGACAGGTTCTCTTCTGAATCTGAGAAGCACTCCTATGAGGCTGTTATTCAGATCTGGACCAGATAGCAACACATCATTCAGTGAGATTCCATCATATTGAGCGCTGGAATCAAACACCACACGAATCTGTCCTGGTTTCTGTGGGTGATAAACTCCGAAAGTAGGGAGATACCAGCATTCTGTCCCTTCTTTGAGGGGTGGTGCGAGCTCAGCATGTTTATTGTCAAGCATTTTCTGCATAAACTCAGTGAAATGGGCTTTCATATCAGGCTTTTTCTCTAGTGTCCGCCGCAGTGACCTCAGACGACTGTAAGCATAGTCTCTATTGTTAGGGAGACGTCTGCGTGGATGACGAAAAGGGAGCGGAGCGGTCCAGCTGTTTTTCTCGTCCTGGAAGCACTCCTTTTCCATAATACGAAGAAAGGTTAGGTCCTCAATAGAGTAAGCAAGGAGGTTATCATTCTCTGTTGTACAGAAAACTGTTTTTCCAAGATTATCTTTGTTTGATGCCACTGATGTACTTTGTGTGGACTTGTGGAGATGGGAAATCTGGCCATTGTCTTTGTTACCATAGATTTCTTTCACATGTATCTGACTTTCACATGGGCTAAGGCATGTCGGTCTTCCGTTGTCCAGAATGCATGTCTTCATTGCACTCACTGTGCTTGTCTTGTGGACACCCCCTATGCACACATCACCTATGATGACCCATCCAAGGTCGAGCCTTTGTGCAAAAGGTGCATCATCAGGCCCATTGTGCTGTTCACGAACCTTATGTGCCCTGATGACATCTCTTCCTAATAACAGCAGGATGTCAGCAGTTGGATCAAGTGGTGGGATTTTATTTGATATTTGTCTTAAGTGAGGGTGGTGGTATGCAGCTTCTGGTGTCGGGATCTCTGATCTGTTATTAGGGATTTCATTACATTCAATGAGTGTAGGCAATGGCATGTTTATTCCTCCATCGACAGATTGAATTGTGAATCCTTGGGCTCTTCTGCCAGCTGTTTCTACCATCCCTGCACAGGTTTTGAGGGTGTATGTGGTTGGTGCTCCTCTTATGTTAAACATGTCAAAAAAGTCTGATTTTGCTAATGACACGTTGCTTTGATCATCTAGAATGACATACATTCTTCTCTGTAGCTTGTGATTGTCATTGGGGTGCACAGTCACAAGGCAGATCTTTGCACAGGATTTGCCTTTAAAGTCTTTACCACATACCTTGGTACACCTCGATGTGACGTCTGGCTGTTCTGTGTCCTCTTTCTCCCCGCCGTTCTCTGATGAAGGGGGGAATACTGGCTTAAACTGTGAAGCTGGACCCGGGTGCAGAGCAGCAAGGTGTTTATCGCTGTTACACTCTGTGCATTTGATGGGTGTATCACAGGATTTTGCTTGGTGAGTAGTGGAAACACAGCAGCGAAAGCATATATTGTTCTCTTTCAAGAATTTCTTTCTGTCATCCAAACTCATTTTTCTGAACCCCCTGCATTTCTTCAGTGAGTGGGGTTTGTTATGTATGGGACACAACGTGTCTTGATTCTCTGTTTTGGTCACTGTGTCTGGTGACGATGATATGTTTGTTTTATGTACAGCAACAGGTTTCATTTGATTTAATTTATCTTTCCTGTAAGTGGTTGTAGGGAGAGGGAGAGTGTGTAGATTAAAACTGGGGTCGTTTTTTTCTTCAGCCTCTCTGCAGATGAACTCCTTGAAGAAGTCGAATGGTGGAAAGGCAACACAATGTTCTCTTTTATATCTGCATCCTTGGGACAACCACTTGTCTTGGAGATAAAACGGCAGCTTCTCAATGATGGGCTGCACTCCTCGTGCTGTGTCAAGGTAGGCTAGACCTGGCAGATACCCGTCCTTTTTGGCAACATCCATTTCTGTTAGTAGGTCTGCCAGCTCTTGGAGTTTTTGACTATCTCTGTTGTGGATTTTAGGGAAATTCTCTATTTTACTAAACAGAGCTCTTTCAATTACCTCCTCTGGGGATCCATATCTTTTGTTCAGTCTCTCCCAATTGTTCTGAGACCAAGAGCAGGTTGTCTAACATTTATAGACCTAATTCTGAGTGCCTGCTCGCTTGAATCCTTGCCCAGCCATTTGATCAGCAAGTCCATCTCTTCGCTGGCTGACAGGTCAAGGTGTTCAATCGTGTTGATGAAGGTCTCCCTCCAAGCTTGGAAGTGTTCAGGTAAGTCATCAAACCTCGTCAATCCAGAGGAATAAGCTGGTTTTTTGCAAGAAATTTGGCAAGATCAGCCGTCATTGTATCTGGTTTGTTTTGGCTAAGTGGTATGGCGCATTTGGCAGAACACTTTGCTGGTAATCATAATTTATCTGTTGTGGTAAATCTGGTGAAACTGTGTGTCTCTCAGTTGGTATGACGGCCTCCTATTTATGACATGCGACTCACTCTGAACAGAATAGTCATGCTTGGGTGTGAGAATGGGAGGTGACGGGTAATGAACATCCTTTTCCTCTGTAGGAGCCTCTGTTAAGTGTTGCTGGGCATGCTGGGTTACATAATCATCAGTTCTTTTGATGCGCTCTCTTGTAGGGGCAACAACTCAAGTTCTTGAATTTTGTCAGTGCTTTCAAATCTACTGCTGCTGCAGCCTCTAACACAACAGCTTCTGCATTGGCTGCTTCAGCTTTGCTTTGTAGCTGGATGTAATCAATTTTCGCTTCAAGCTTGGCTTTCTCAATTTTGAGTTCACTCTCTCGTTCTGTGAAGGCCAGTCTGGTTTTGGCTGCCTCAGCCTTAGCACGGGCTCTTGCTGCTTCTAAGCTGACTCTAGAGCTGTTGATGAGCGTGAAGAGCGTGATTTTCTGGAGGAGCGGATTGAATCTGATTCAATGCCATCTTGCGAGCCTTTATCGTTTGCTCTCTTGATTGTGTCTTCCATGACTATGAAGTGCAGCGTAGCTAGTCTGTCTTTAATTCCCACAATGTGTGGTCATCTTTTTACTATGCTGTCCTCACTAAAAGTGGTTGCAGGCAACGTGGTCTTTAGCTATACAGCTAGCTTAACACAAATATTTCTCTCAATTTTGATCCTCCAAGGAAACAGGCAGGTTGTTGTGTTTGGCAGGATTTACTTGAAGAAATATCTTACATCTTTTTTGTAAAACTGTGAAAAAACACAAATACAAAACAATGAGCCCTTATAAGTAAATGTCAGTACTACTACATGAGTGAAATAAGGATAATAGAAAAACAAATGTAAACAATTGCTTAAAAGTGCAACCTCTAACACAGAGTCACTATAAACTAAATATCCGAAAATATTGTACCTTGACCATATACAATTGTTAATATAACTGTAAACAGAACATAACTTACAGATGAAGCCGTCTTGTAGGCTTTAAAGCTCAGGATTGAACAGACAGCTGCACTATGTTGCTCACTTTCTGAGTGTGAGGAGAAAAAGAACTTTCTGGTGCTTATTTCCTGTTACCCCAATATTTACTGTGAGGTCACTTCCTCCTGAATCCTGCTATTCACAGCTACCACCAGATGGAGCCAAATAAGACTAATAAGACAAACTCATTACAATGATTTCAATACATAAGCCATTACATTTATAACTCATTATGATGAAATTATACATAGATATAAAGATAATTATAAGTGTTTTTTAATGTTCAGTATCTATTATAACTAGGGCTGTCAGCGGTAACGCGTTAATCGCGATTAGATTAATGCAATCCATAACGCGTTTCTTCTTCTTTATTAATTTCTTTTAAATCTCATTTTAATGTGTCAAGCCTTTTTGTCCCTTCTCCTCCCCCGTAGACGGCTCCTCTAGCTGTAGCGCTATGCTTTGAAGTGGCCTCCTGCAGTAAACCTACCGCGCTGATGGAAAGTAAGAGAGCTACTGGACTTTTGAACGGCTTGTTTAACTTTAAAAGCACTTCCAGACGCTTCAGTTGACAAGTCAAAAGTAAAATGCAACCTGTGTCAAACGGAGTTTTAACTACCACCGGAGTACGTGGAGTTTGAGTTAGCACCTCCACGCTAAACACCCAGGTGCAGCCAAGCCAGCCTCAGCTCCACCAAAGGACCATTTTGGAGTGTGGGAGTCGCAGCAGAGCCGTGATTGATTCCCAGTTAAGACACTCTGGTAAGAAATGCTTTACATTATGGGCTTAAAACTGCCTTCAAATGGAAAATAACAGGATTTTAAACATGCAATTCAAAACGCCATTAATCGTGATTAACTATGGAAACTCTGCGATTAATCTCCATTAAAAAAAATTAATCGTTTGACAGCCCTAGTTATAACTTCTCCTGTGATCTGTTTCCACAGCAGCAGAAAGTTACAGTTGTTAATACATTAATAACCACTTATTATAGTGACTTAAAGACCAGTTATTAACTCCTTATATTCTGTTTATTAATGATAACGGGGAGAATGTGTTGGTTGTACTCACGCTGTGTTTCAGGCAGAGGTCTTTGAACACCGGTCTCAACTTCTTGTGGACGACGACTTCCTGCAGATCCTCCAGTGACGGATGCTGACCGGCCTCCTCCTCAAACGGCAGCATGTACTCGTCCACCAGACCTGCGACACATTAATGACCGTTCACATCTCACGCACGCCTTGACGAGAATCACAGCCCGTGTAAAACTGTCAGTAACGAGTTCGTATGTGTGTGTGTATGTGTGTGTGTGTGCGTGAGTGTGTGTGTGCGTGAGTGTGTGTGTGCGTGAGTGTGTGTGTGCGTGAGTGTGTGTGTGTGTGTGTGAGCAGCAGCTTTTTACAGGCTTCAGTAGTTCAGGAAGTCTATGACAGATATTTCATTTTTGATTACAAGCAGCCAGGGGACACATTTTAAAGCGTTTTAAAGCAATGTTTGCAACTGAAAATGATAAAACGTCCTTCATGAACAATAATCTCACAGTAATGGAGGTTCGTTAATACGTCACCGTCAATGTTTGGATCTTCTGCTGCTGTGAAGGAAAATAGTGTATGTGTGTGTGTATGTGTATGTGTGTGTGTGTGTGTGTGTGTGTATGTGTGTGTGTGTGTGTATGTGTGTGTGTGTGTGTGTGTGTATGTGTGTGTGTGTGTGTGTGTGTGTGTGTGTGAGTGTGTGTGTTACCATCAACAGCCTTGCAGCGGGACACCAGCTCCCACAGCACCAGGCCCACAGCGTACATGTCGATCCGGAGGAAGGCGTCTCGCTGGAAGGTGATGGCTCCTTCCAGAACCTCGGGGGCCATGTAACGCCTGGTCCCCACCTGCACACACACACACACACACACACACACACACACACACACACACACACACACACACACACATTCAATCTCAATCAATCTTTATTTATAAAGCTCCAAATCACAACAGAGTCATGTGAAGGCTCTTTCCACATAGAGCCCTAACCCTCAGAACCAGACTCAGAGTGGGAGAACATCTTTTAACAGGAAGAACCCTCAGAACCAGACTCAGAGTGGGAGAACATCTTTTAACAGGAAGAACCCTCAGAACCAGACTCAGAGTGGGAGAACATCTGCCTGGACCGGTTTTGAGTAGAGAGGAGGAGGAGAGAGGAAGGAGAGGAGGAGAGAGGAAGAGGAGGAGAGAGGAAGGAGAGGAGAGAGAGGAAGGAGAGGAGAGAGGAAGGAGAGAGAGGAAGGAGAGGAAGAAGAGAGAGGAAGGAGAGGAGGAGAGAGGAAGGAGAGGAGAGAGAGGAAGGAGAGGAGGAGAGAGGAAGAGGAGGAGAGAGGAAGGAGAGGAGAGAGAGGAAGGATAGAGGAGAGAGAGGAAGGATAGAGGAGAGAGGAAGGATAGAGGAGAGAGAGGAAGGATAGAGGAGAGAGGAAGGTAGAAGAGAGGAAGGATAGAGGAGAGAGAGGGAAGGAGAGAGAGGAAGGAGAGGAGAGAGAGGAAGAGGAGGAGAGAGAGGAAGGAGAGGAGAGAGAGGAAGGAGAGGAGAGAGAGGAAGAGGAGGAGAGAGAGGAAGGAGAGGAGAGAGAGGAAGAGGAGGAGAGAGAGGAAGGAGAGGAGAGAGAGGAAGAGGAGAGAGAGAGAGGCAGAAGAGGAGAGAGGAAGGAGAGGAGAGAGAGGAAGGAGAGATAGGAAGGAGAGGAGAGAGAGGAAGGAAAGGAGAGAGAGGAAGGTTAGAAGAGAGGAAGGAGAGAGAGGAAGGAGAGGAAGAAGAGAGAGGAAGGAGAGGAGAGAGAGGGAAGGAGAGGAGAGAGAGGAAGAGGAGGAGAGAGAGGAAGGAGAGAGAGAAAGGAGAGAGAGGAAGGAGAGGAGAGAGAGGAAGGAGAGGAGAGAGAGGAAGGAGAGGAGAGAGAGGAAGGAGAGGAGAGAGAGGAAGAGGAGGAGAGAGAGGAAGGAGAGAGAGAAAGGAGAGAGAGAAGGAGAGGAGGGAGAGGAAGGAGAGGAGAGAGAGGAGAGGAGAGGAAAGGAGAGGAGAGAGAGGAAGAGGAGAGAGAGGAAGGAAGGAGAGGAGAGAGAGGAAGGAGAGGAGAGAGAGGAAGAGGAGGAGAGATGAAGGATAGAGGAGAGAAGCACTATGAAAATCAACAATGAATCTAGAAGGATTCATCATCATCATCATCATCATCATCATCATCATCATCGTCGTCAGCAGCAGCAGCCTCCAGCAGTCGGAGCAGCTCACCTGTCCGTGCGTCTCTCCCGGTGGTTTCCCCGGCTCGAAGCGAACAGCGAGGCCGAAGTCTCCGAGCACGGCGGTGAGGTCTGAACGCAGCATGATGTTCTTACTCTTAAAATCCCTGAAAGACACAAAGAGAGAGAATCACACATCACACCCCCGTCGAGAGAAAGAGAGAGAGAGAGAGAGACAGAGAGAGAGAGAG
>JAJDFG010001203.1:42500-43800 GCA_021039105.1 Scomber colias | reverse complement strand
AGGAGAGATGAGAGACGATGAGAGAAGAGAGAGATGAGAGAGAGAGAGAGAGAGAGAGAGAGAGAGAGAAAAGTAATGTATTTTTACAGTTATATCCAATTAATGACCTCCGCACTCTTATTTGGAAGTTCCTGGCTCCAAATGTAAAAAATGGAGCCAACCACAAGCTGCAGCTGTCGGGCTTCCAAACCAGCTACAAGGTGAGGTGAATTTATTTGTATAGCACATTTTGACAACAAGACAATTCAACATGTTTTTACGCAGAAACATAAAATACACCGAGACAGGATATAAAAGCACCACACGGCAAAATAAAGACCTTTAAATGTGATTAGAATGGTTACATTGGAAGTAAAGTTAAGGTAAAAATAGAGTAAGACTGATGAAAATTATGCAAATATCAATGTAAACCAACTGACAGTGAAAGTCGTCACTGCCACAAGACGCTCTGTCAACATTTGTATTTTCCTACTGTCTTAAACTCATCATACCTCTGTAGTCTACAAACGTTAGCTACAACCTTTTCCTCAAATTTCCAAAAAACTCAAACCTAAGAAACGGTGAATCGTGATAAAAAACAATTAGAAAATCAGCTGTTTCTTTAGGAGAGTTGTCAAGGTTACAGATTACTAGTTACTGTGTTTAAAATGTAATAAGTCATGTAACTGTTTCAATTACTTAATCAAAGTAATGTAACTTATTACATTTGATGACTTTTAATAATTTTCTAACCAATGTTTTCAGCTGTTAGGGTAAATGTTCCCTCCATCTGTCCTTCCTTCCTTCCTATATTCCATCCATCCTTCCTTCCTTCCTCCCTCCATCCCTCCCCTCCCTCCCTCCCTTCCTTCGTTCCTTCCTTCTGTCCTTCCTTCTGTCCTTCCCTCCTTCCTTCTGTCCTTCCTTCTGTCCTTCCCTCCTTCCTTCCTTCTGTCCTTCCTTCCTTCCTATTTTCCATCCTTTCTTTCCTTCCTTCCTATTTTCCATACATCCTTTCTTCCTCCCTTCCTTCCTTCCTCCCTTCCTTCCTCCTGTTTCCCTCCATCCTTCATTCCTTCCTTCCTTCCTTCCTTCCTTCCTTCCTATTTTCCTTCCTTCCATTCTTCCTTCCTTTCTTCCTCCCTTCCATCCTATTTACTTCCTTCCTTTCCTTCCTGCCTTCCTCCCTTCCTTCCTTCCTTCCTTCTGTCCTTCCTTCCTTCCTTCCTCCCTTCCGTCCTATTGTACTTCCTTCCTTTCTTCCTCCCTTCCTTCCTTCCTTTATTTTTTTAATTAAAAACAGCAATATATGTATTCAGTA
>JAJDFG010001203.1:5000-30000 GCA_021039105.1 Scomber colias | reverse complement strand
GGCTTTCTGCCTCTATTTGTCCTCCTCCTCCTCTTCCTCCTCTCCACTATATCTATTAAAGTAAATATACACTGGCTGGGTGGTGACACATAGTCCATCCTCATTCATTTTTGAGCAGGTGATTGACAGGACTTGAGTTATTGCCGCAGTTAAAGAAGAAGAAGAAGAAGAAGATGGAGAAGATGGCAGCCTCGTCTAATAGTAATGATAATAACGTTAATGTTTTATCACATAAAGGGGGAATCATTGGAAAACAACACAAGTCTTATTAGAATAGAGAGCATAGAGGGGAATCAGTCATGTTTATATAATCCATAACTGTAAAAAAAAAAAAAAAAAAAAAAAGAAAGCATAGACTGACCTCGTGGAAAAAGTGCTTCACCAAGGGAAAAAAAGAAAAGAAGATATGATACACTTAAGAGGAGCTGGAAAAAAGTGGGCCGAATAAGCAAAAAAAGAAATATCACACACGGTAGGGAGAGGAGTTTAAGTAGGGAATAAGGTGTGGAAAGGAAGAATGGCCTAGGGCAGGAAGAGGATAAAGAGAGGGATGAGGGACAGAGAGAAAGAGAGAGTGAGAGGAGGTGGTAAAGCTGAATGATTGCTCTGTGAGAATTATTATTGATGATTCAGGCAGTGTGAATTATTAATGGAGAGCGAAAAGCATCTTTGAACGTGTCTCTGACATTCAATACTGACAGAGATCAATGAGCTGGCGTGGACATGAAGAGAGAGAGAGAGAGAGAGAGAGAGAGAGAAAGAGAGAGAGAGATGAAGGGAGGAAGGAGGAGAGTTTGCATGACAGGAAAAATAAAAAAAAATAACAGGAGAGGAGAATAGAGGGAGAATTCGAGGGAGGGGAGGGGAGGAGGGAGGGGAGGGGAAGGTGTGTTTGGACAAGTGGAGTCCTTCAGATGGGGGCTTGTCAGAAAGGTTTAGGAAGGAGGACGGAGGACGAGACGGCCAACTGCGAGGAGTCATGTGACAGTGTTGAAGGTGATTGGCTGTGACATTGTCTTGGGTCTAATGCTCCTCCTCAGACGCAGGAAATAGCCGAGCAACTCCTCCTCCTCCTCCTTCTTCCCCCCCCAGCCCCTCCCCCCCTTCCCCCAACGTCTTGGAAACTGTCTCTCCTTCCTGTCTGCCAGACCGCTCTATGTCAGTGTGTGTGTTTGTAAATGTGTGTGTGTGTGTGTGATGGACCTTCCTGCTGGCGTCAGAGAGCACGGTTCCTCTCATAAGACCATACGAGGATGAAGATGGATTCATCCTCAACGTGCATCTGTAGTCATTAGTGAGGTTTCCATACAGATGTTTCACAAATACTAAATTATTGGAAGAAAATGCTTCTACCTGAGTGATTCCCCCAACTTTTTTTAGACCAAAGGACAAAAACATAACAACAAATTTAAAGAATGCTTAACACCAAAGTACGGATGCACGGATAATGATGAATATCAGCCAAAAATAAGACGAGCAGTGACCTCCTGCAAAAAGCTCCTGAGCTGAAAAGCAAGTTGCGTCGCTATGACAACAGGCAACACTACTTTGTCACGTCAGCTGCGACTACCTGCAAGCTTTTAATGTCATGGTTTTAAGATTATATGTTTATGTAGAGCAACATAAAATGAAGTTAATGTAAATGTCATGTGGTGAAATGTTCCTAATAACGCTCCAATAGATGAACAATGATGTGAAAAAAAAATGCTTCTACCTGAGAGGTTCCCCCAACTTTTTTTTAGACCAAAGGACAAAAACATAACAACGAATTTAAAGAATGCTTAACACCAAAGTACTGATGCACGGATAATGATGAATATCTGTCAACCACGAGCAGCCGAAATCTGTGTATTAAGACGAGCAGTGACCTCCTGCAAAAAGCTCCTGAGCTGAAAAGCAAGTTGCGTCGCTATGACAACGGCCAACACTACTTTGTCACGTCAGTTGGGACTACCGGCAAGCTTTTAATGTTGTGGTTTTGAGATTATATGTTGTTGTAGTTAATGTAAGGTGGTGAAATGTTCCTAATACGCTCCAATGATGCGATTCATCTCACTGCACCACTTTAATGCAAATATCAGTAGTTGGTTGGTGCCGATTAAACTATTGCAGAAGAAGAAGGACAAAAAAGGATAACGTCAATAAAAGAGAGAAAGCGGCAGTTAAAGCTCAAATGATGGAAAACATGATGGAAATATGACTTATATGACTTGTACTAATATGCAGAACGTTGCAATCTCCTCATTGCTTTAAACAGATCTGATATCAGCTCTTCGGTGATGTTTAAGTCACATGATTTATTTCCAAAGTCTTTTCCCATCATTTTGCTTTTATCAATACAATTAGATGTTGTTCTCTTCTCTTTGTCTGTTTTCACATTCATCGGCTGAAGGAGGAAAAGTTTCTCTGATTTGTGACATCACAGCTCATTTCGAGGCAATCATGGCCCGGTACGCAACTTACACGAGTGTGATGTGGAAAGCCTCGGAGTAAAAGCGCATCTAATTAATTAAAGTATCTTAAAAAAGATCTCTATAAATAAAAAAATATATACTGTATATCAATGCTACCTATTATTTATGTGAGTATTGTGCAGTTGAAGTAAGTGTAAACCTGTGTGTGTGTGTGTGTGTGTGTGTGTGTGTGTGTGTGTGTGTGTGTGTATAAGGGTCAGCGGGTCACACACGATAGACTGATCCTAAGGGACAGACTGCCAGGGCCACTCAGCTGCTCCCCAAAACACACACACACACACACACACACACACACACACACACGTACGTACCGTTTGTTGGGTCTGTCAGTCTGACCGCCGTGACATGGACGTAGCCGTGGCTGACACTAAAAGGGGACAGGGCTCAGCTCCTATCGTCACGGTAACAGGCTGATGGGGAGACAGACGAGCTCCAGCCGCCACACCTGATCATGTAGCAGGACGGGAGCTTCTCTGAAACAATAAGAGCTCCACACACACACACACACACACACACACACAGGCATTCACTGTCTGTCTCTGACACACACACACACACACACACACACACAATACAGTGTGATGGGTGAACATGGTTTTTCCAACATGTGTCTTTATAAGTGTGTGTGTGTTTCTGGTGACGTCTGACAGCCACATTCAGCCATTTCTGAGGTCAGATCAGATTCTGCAAGTAGTCAGGCACACACACACACACACACACACACACACACAAATGCAGGCTAGTTGTAAAACAGGTAATGAATCCCAATTCAAAATTCAGAGGTTCTGCAAGAGGCCTTAAGTGCACTATCTACGTCTTTCCAGAGTCCATAAAAAAGTGAATTACTGAACCATCAGTGTTTCCACACAGCTTGCAAATGCTGTCAGTGTCAAATTGTTGTCACTCATATTGCAGATAAATGTATTTGTGAGTCCTACTAAGACTTTCACATGCTCATAAAGACAGTCAGCAAGTGTGGTGTTAATTGTTTTTTAATGGAATAACAGAAGTTCCGTCCCTCACTGTGAAATCTTTCCTACAGGGCTCACGTTCATATATGTACAGTAATGATGATGAAGCTTTAAAGTGATAATATGTGTGTGTGTGTGTGTGTGTGTGTGTGTGTGTGTATGTGTGTGTGTGTGTGTGGCTATCAGAGAAATCACTGCATTCATCTAAATCTGTTTTCCTGCAGTAAACTTTTCCTGCTCCTTTCTGGACTGCTTCCAGGTTGTTGCAGAGTTCCCATCACAAGACGAGCCTGAACGCTGACATATCTGTTTTTTATGATCTGAGAGCAATGTGAGTAAAATCCAATTGTTTTGCATCCAGACACACAGTATGTCATTTAATGCATTCTGGTATGATAGGATGATAAAAGCTGCACTGTGACGGCAACTATAACCGTAACCAGAGAGTATAGACTGCACAGACATTTATATTTGTATTTGTTGACCGACAGGACTCATTGAAACTTATATCATTGGTACATTGATACACTTTGAGGTCATTTTTATACGATTAGTTATTATGATGATGATGCATATGTAACAACACCTGCTGAATGAGCTTTTCTGGGTTTGTTTTTCCACACAGAACTCCTGGATGTGACGTTATTTTGGCAGCCGACTCACACATCTCACAATTCTTTGGAGACTTTTTGCAGGTGAGTCCAAAGTTTCAGCTGCAATATTGGGAAATGTCTCAAATCAAAGAAAAGCCATGAAAGCCATGATACTGAAATTAGAAGCCGAAAAGTAGAATTTATACATGTTTAAAAATCCTGTACATCAGGGGTGTCAAACATGCGGCCCGTGGGCCAGAACCGGCCCACCGAGGAGTCCAATCTGGCCCACTTTCCTTCCTGTCTTCTTTTCCTTCCATCTGTCCTTCCTCCATTCCTTCCTTCAGTCTTTCCTTCCTTCCTTCCTTCCTTTTATCTTTCCTCACTGTCTTCTCTCCTCTTCCTCACATCCTTCGTCCCTTCTTTCCTTCCATCTGTCCTTACTTCCTTCCTTCCTTTCTTTCATCTTTCCTTATAGTCTTCTCTCCTCTTCCTTCCATCTTTCCTTCGATCTCCCTTTCTTCCTTCCATCTGTCGTTCCTTACTTCCATCTGTCCTTCCTCCCTTCCTCCCTTCCTTCCTTCCTTCAATCTTTCCTTCCTTCCTTCCTTCCTTCCTTCCTTCCTTCCTTCCTTCCTTTCTTCCTTCCTTCAATCTTTCCTTCCTTCCTTCCATCCTTGCATCTTTCCTTCCTTCGATCCTTGGATTTTGTTGATGCTTGTCTCTTTCCAAAATTACTAATGTTACATAAATTAAAAGAAATATATGTTATCATGTCAGTATCCATGAAAAACTTTTTGGTGGGTTTAACCCTCCTGTCGTCCTCCCGGGTCAAATGGAGTAACTAGTAATCAGTAACCTATTATATTTCCAAAGTAAGTGGTTTTATGGATGCTTACATTCACACACAGCCTCATCATCTACCTCAGCTGATGGTGTAGCAGTAGAGCATATCTGTTATCCATCCTGTGACTGAAACTACGATATCTATACAGCCTGTCTCCTCCTCATCCTCCTCCTGCTCCTCCTCCGGCTGTCTGTCACCTTTGAGCTTTAATACAAAGAGACATGTACGATTGACCCGGCACTGAAGCACTAACAGACTGTCTGGGTCCTTTACGGCCAGTAAAGAGAGATGAACTATTAACCTCCATTACCTTCCTTCTCCTCCTCCTTCACCGTCACCCCCACTGTCACTCTCCCCTCTGTTCCCTCGTCCACTTCGCCATCACTACCTGGAATTGGCTGTGGGGGCGGCGAGGTGGCAGCAGGGTCAAGAGAGAGAGAGAGAGAAGAGAGAGAGAGAGAGAGAGAGGTTAAGAGCAGGGTCGGTGGCTTTATGTGACACGGTGAGGTTCGGCGGCGATGATCGCTCTGGATTAAAGTACTCGGTTATTGGATTGATACAGCTGCTGATACAGGAGTGCAATCACATTGTAGCTGCTCTCAGTGATGGAAACTACAAGCACTCGTGTTATATTTGAGGAAAGATGTGTGTATTTCATGTGTGTGTGTGTGTGTGTGTGTGTATATGTGTGTGTAACGGTCATGATAGGAAAAAGGGCTCTTGGGTGGAGGTGTGGTTTAGATCACAAAAACACTGATTTACTACCTTGTACATTATATTACTGCCTTTTTGTTTCAATGTCCAATTTCTAAGTGTGAAATCGATGCATTAGGAACATAAAAATACAGTTAGTATCGTGATTATTGATAATTATGCCTCTATAAGACATCTTCAAACCTCTAGTTGATTTGCTTTTGGTCTGAATCAGAGGATGATTTAGTAAACTTTTTGTGTGCTTTCCTGTTTCTTTTTACACGTAAAAAAAATCAAACTAAGCTAAATGTAGTTTTTAAAGCAAAATGCTCTCTCTTTTCATTGGTCACACATCAGTAAAATGTCCTGAGAAGCTCCTATCTGCCTTGTTTGATGCACTTAAACAACAATCAGAGTCACATTCAGGGGTGTAGTGAGTGGGGGGAAGTAGGGGAACGCCGTCAGCCTACTTCTTTCAGCATGATTTTTTTTAAAAGAAAAGAAAATAATGATACCTAGCAGAAGAAAAAAGATCTATTTTAATACTAAACCAGTGTTATTAGCAATTGAAAAACAAGTAGAACACACAAATAACTCTTAATGCAATAAATGGATTTAAGGATTTCATCGAGAGCACCGAGGATGCTTCACCTGATGACCTCAGGCCTTTAATGAACTGCTTGAAAGTCATTACATGCAGCACGATGTAATTCAAAAGAGGGTTCAACTCCAAAGCATCTTGTAATTAACCCAACCCTCACAAAGTTACTCATCATAAGAGTGTCCGCCATCAACCTACATGGGCCACCACTAAAAACCAGCGGGATCCAACAGGATATGTGACGATTTGGCTGAGATGCCATCGCTACATTCCTACTGTGACGGTTTGCTGTGTGCAAGTGTGGGGGAGTTTCTTTTAGGAGTGCCAGCCAGGTTTCTCTCCTGACATATAAGATGTTTTTTTCGTCAGTCAGTTAAGTCTTTACGTTTTTTAAAATTATTCTTTTATATGACCCACATCAAAGGGGATGCTGAGAGAGAGAGAGATGCGGAAAAAGGTGGGATGAGGAAGTAATTGAATGAACTGAGGGAATGAGCGTCCTCGCTAACTGTTAACAATGGAGATAAATGAAAACATCGGGATATCTGAGAGTTATGGAGAGAGGTGTGGCAGGAGTGGCGGAGATGTAAACGGAGACGGATGAAGGAATGCCGTTTGGGGTCTGGATCGGAACAGAGGAAAACGTCCTGTGGCGGGATGATCGGTGAGGATTCCTGTCCTCGTTGCCTCACTGCTTGCTCCCTAACACCACCACAAAGGAACCGCTCCAGATTTCATTTGTGTCTATAGACCAACACCGCTTCCTCTAAAAGGTCTCTGTGAGGTTGTTTTGTCTTCATCTTAATACTTTCGCTGTGTTTAGATTTAACCAAATAAATCATACAAAGGGTGTAGTCCCAGCGTTATGGGTACCCATCAGGAAATGTGTCTCTTGGAGAAATCAGCATCAAAGCTGTTTTAAAAGATGAGGAAGCAGCAGCAGCGTGATGTTGTTATAGAGCGGGGAGTAAGTTGGGGTGGATGACTGAAGCAAGAAAATGTCAGACCCGTAAGGAGTGTGACTAGTGCACAGATTAATTTGAGCCTAAACTGAAGGCCTTAGAGAGGGAGAACATGATCTTGAAGATGATTGGTGAAATTTAAAGACAACCTGACTGACGACAAACAGGAAGTCATTGAAACGCAGGAGGCGGAAAAACACCCGGAAGAGCTGAATTTTCCCGACCAAGTTACAAGTGACCTCGAAACAGACCTGCAAAGATACCCAACATAGAGAGTGTGAAAGCGAAGGTGCAACCCAAGACTGGGAAATGGAGAAAAATGGCTTACGTTAAAGAAATAGAAGATTTGAAGTTGTGCTATGAAGGGAAATGCTCGATAAGCTGAAGGTGGAAAGAGACCTAAAAGAGGCCGTTAAGGACACTCAATAGTCAGATCAGACAGCAGCAGGAGGAGAAACTGAGTTAATATCGTATCTAAGTCGCTGTCTCTGTGTCTCTAGCTTTACATACTGTTCATAATATCACCTTATAATTAGTCTCTATACATCATTTCTGAGCCACGAATCATTCATGAAGACCTCATCAGTCATTAATAAATTGGTGATAAATTCTTAAAGAGTTTATTCTTCAGTTTTTACACCTTTACAATCACACTATATATCTATCCAATGTCACATAACACAAGGGACTATTTCAATTCATTATGTTAAATGTGAATAAACTGTATTTTTGAATGAATATGAGTCAAACACTCAACAAAAATGTGTATCAGCTGCACAAAAATGTTTTTAAAAAGTTAGAAAGAAGAACAGAGGAAAGAAGGAAGGGAGGAAAGAAGGAAGGAAAGAAGAACAGAGGAAAGAAGGAAGGGAGGAAAGAAGGAAGGAAAGAAGGACAGAGGAAAGAAGGAAGGGAGGAAAGAAGGAAAGAAAGAAGGACAGAGGAAAGAAGGAAGGGAGGAAGAACGGAAGGAAGGAAGGAGCGAAGGCAAGAATATTTCCATTTTTTGCATATTCTGGGTCTGAACAGTATGTAGCATGGTCTATCTATCTAACATGGTGATTATTGATTGGTCTGTCTTTGTTTGTGCTACAGTCTGAACTTGCACATCACGCACTTTGTCTCAGTGTGTTCTGGGTTTTTTTTTTTTTTGCTTTTCTGTTTGTTCTATGTTTATCTCTACACCTGCCTCGCATCAATCCACGTTAGCTCTGCCCTTTTTTTCCCAGCGTATCACTTTCTTTTCCCTTCTACTGTTTCATCACCTCATCTCCTCCACCTCCACCTCCACCTCCTCCTTGTTAGATCAGGTCTGTATTTCAATCCTTTGTGGTTCAGTTTTACATTTCTCTGGAGGTTAAAAAAGAAAGTTAGTCTTCAGTTCCTGCTGCTCCTGATGCATCTGAGTCCATGGCTGTGTTCGAAACCGCAATCTACATACTACATACTTCTATACTACATACTACATACTTCTATACTACATACTACATACTTCTATACTACATACTACATACTTCTATACTACATACTTCTATACTATATACTTCTATACTACATACTACATACTTCTATACTACATACTTCTATACTACATACTACATACTTTTATACTACATACTGCATACTTCTATACTACATACTACATACTTCTATACTATATACTTCTATACTACATACTACATACTTTTATACTACATACTGCATACTTCTATACTACACACTAAAGGACCAGATAGTAAGCAGACCGTTCACACTGTAGTAAACTACACGATTACCCACAATGCATTTGGTTCCTACCCGAGCTGAAATCATCAGGCTGAAGCTGATTTCATTTTAGCTCTAACTCTGTAAATAAACCACTTTATCCACATTTCTAACCTTTTTAGGAAGAAAGTAAAGTAGCCCTTTAGATCCACAATGTGACGCTAATTTGTCCAAATAACACCTGTTTAAAGTTTTGTTCCTGAGAATTCGGAGCCACTCAAGTTAGCCGTAGCGAGTAACACACTTCCTGTCATTTTCACAAAATAAAACACCCGTTACCTTTTATTATTAACCCTCCTGTTGTCCTCAAGTCAAGGAAGGAAGGGAGGAAGAAGGAAGAAACGGAGGAAAGAAGGAAGGAGGAAGAAAAGGAGGGAGGAAGGAAGGAGGGAAGAAGGAAGGGAGGAAGGAAGGAAGGAAGGGAGGAAGGAATGGAGGAAGGAAAGGAGGTAAGAAGGAAGGAAGGAAGGAAGGGAGGAAAGGAAAGGAAAGGAAAGAAGGAAGGATGGAGGAAATAAGGAAGGAGGGAAGGAAAGAAGGAGGGAGGGATGAAGGAAGGACAGAAGGAAGGGAGGAA
This sequence comes from Scomber colias, assembly GCA_021039105.1. Lineage (NCBI taxonomy): Eukaryota > Metazoa > Chordata > Actinopteri > Scombriformes > Scombridae > Scomber > Scomber colias. Next base: position 20,518 of record JAJDFG010001203.1, on the reverse strand, counting down.
AGAGAGAGGAAGGAACAGTGAAAACAGACGGGGTCAATTTGACCCGGGACGACGACAGGAAGGTTAAGAAAACCTTAACGATTAGTGCTTTTATTTTGAAAACAGGAAGCGAACATATCCTCGCTGTAGCTAACTTGATCGGTGACGTTTGTATTTTGGGTTTTTTTCAGAAGTTGCATTGCATCTTGGGTAATGTGAGTGTGAGTAGTCAGCTCTTGATGCATACTCTGCATTTCTGGAGAATCTAGTAAACCATCCAGGAACTTCTCACATACTCTAAATCACTACGCAGTTAAACACACTACATACTTCACATGACGTCAGAGTTAGTAGAGTACTAGGAAAGAATGAGGGGATTTTGGACTCTGAATGATAAAAAATGGATGAAATACACAATACAAGTTGTATTTTCATGATATGTCAGTTTCTTACCCATCATCTCATGTCGACCGTATATATTTAAAGACTTGTCTTCATGGTTACTGCCCTCTCCGACTGACTAACTGCCTCCAGTTGTGGAGAGACAAATTGCTCCTCATTTGAAAGCCATTCTCAATATGCATCATTTGCCGCTGATCATGGGGAGCGCTCGCTAAGAGGAACCCTTCACACACACACGCACACACACACACACACACACACACACACACACACAAAGAAACGATCAAGAGGGAAAAGTCAGAGAGGCAAACATGGATCTCAGACAGCAGTGGAGAGTGGCAGAGGAGTCCCCATAAAGCCAAGGTTAATTCCTCTGCCTCTCCATCCATCACTGAGCAGCTGAGAGAGGTTGGGTGGGTGGGAGAGAGGGGCTCCGGGGGGGGGGGGGTGATGGACCACTTTCAGCCATATATATGTGTGTTAGGAAAGAAAGCAGGGGGGGGTGAACAGAAATACAGTTGAAAGGATGAGATGGGTGGGGGGTGGGGGGTGGGGGGGGGGTGTAGGTCTGCATCGCCCCATTGTCTCCCCAAGCACCCATAAAGGGCGTAGGAGGCGAAGGATCATAAGCCTCGTTTGCCAAGAGTTACGGCCGCCAAACAGAAGGCGAGCCGGCGAGCAGGCAGGCCTGACCAATAACTGCTCGGGATGCAGTTGTCACGGTAACCGGCAGGTGCTGATGCCTGGTGGAGGGGGGCGGGGGGGGGGAGGGAGGGAGGGGTTTGGGGGCAGGAGAGATCCCAGGTGGACAGCGGCCAGGACAACGCGGCGCTTGTCTGAGAGGGAGAGAGAGACAGAGAGAGAGAGAGAGAGAGAGACAGAGAGAGAGAGAGAGAGAGAGAGAGAGAGAGAGAGCGAGAGAGAAGTAGAGACATCACTGTCACTGGTGATCAATGGTCAGCAGGAGAGAGGGAGTGGGAGTGTTAGCAGTTAGCCTCCCACAGAGAGAAACATGGAGAGTGACAGGCAGATTATTTTTTACTGTAAAGTGATGATGACAAGCAAAAAGGAAGAAGGGGGGCGGGGGGGGGGGGGCACTGGGCAGTTTAGGTCTAGAGGTGGAAAGAGGTCAAGTAGACTAAAGGCAACATGTCTGCTCTGTGGATCACTCTATTTTTCCCCTTTTTTATTTCATGTTGGCCCCATTCTTTAGTCCCATCTACCACCATGTAGATTTACAGTATGTCCAATCAAGTCTTGCACATGAAGTGTATTTTATTTTTTATTTTTTTCTCATTTAAATTTTTATTGAATTCTTAATAGCAGAGTATATGAGTACAGGGTTGGTCATACATTTCGGGAAACTGTCCAGTCTTTCATATTAGGAGATACGGCAGTTTTCAGTGTCTTAAGATAACTCTGGAGGCTGTGACCAAGCCCCATGAAGTGTATTTTAATAATAGGTAGATTCTTGATGTGTTAATGAAGACGGAAACCACTGCTGACACACCGGCTCACTTGTATATTTTAACTCTCCTGTTGTCCTCGAGTCAAGGAAGGAAGGGAAGAGGAAGGAAGGAAATGAGGAAGGAAGGAAAGGAAAGAAGGAAGGAGGGAGGGAGGAAGGAAGGAAGGAAAGAAGGGAGGAAAGGAAAGAAAGAAGGAAAGGAAGGAAGAATGGAGGGAGGGAGGAAAGGAAAGAAGGAAGGAGGGAGGGAGGAAGGAAGGGAGGAAAGGAAAGAAAGAAGGAAAGGAAGGAGGGAGGAAGGAAGGAAGGAAGGAAAGAAGGACAGAGGAAAGAAGGAAGGGAGGAAAGAAGGAAGGAAAGAAGGACAGAGGAAAGAAGGAAGGGAGGAAAGAAGGAAGGAAAGAAGAACAGAGGAAAGAAGGAAGGGAGGAAAGAAGGAAGGAAAGAAGGACAGAGGAAAGAAGGAAGGGAGGAAGGACGGAAGGAAGGAAGGAGTGAAGGCAAGAAGGAGGGAGGGAGGAAGGAAGGAATAGTCAAAACAGACGGGGCCAATTTAACCCGGGAGGACGACAGGAGGGTTAAGGTTTTATTACAAAAGAGAACAGTGTCAAACTTCTCATTTTGAGTCTCTCTCTCTCTCCTTCAGCTGTAGTCCCCCCCCCCACCCCCCTCTCCCTTATATAGTTTCTTCTATCTAAAACAAACACCTTCTAAATAACTGGTCAGTCAGAAAAAGACAGACCCTGACCTGACTTTTCACCTTTGACCTTAACACAGCATCTGTTTCCAATCCATCAGGACACCAAGAGATGCCCCAAAGGCTGTGTTCAAAACCGCATACTACTATACTACTATACTACATACTTCTATACTACATACTACATACTTCTATACTACATACTTCATACTTCTATACTACATACTACATACTACATACTTCTATACTACATACTTCATACTTCTATACTACATACTACATACTTCTATACTACATACTTCTATACTACATACTACATACTTCTATACTACATACTTCTATACTACATACTTCATACTTCTATACTACATACTTCTATACTACATACTTCTATACTACATACTACATACTTCTATACTACATACTACATACTTCTATACTACATACTACATACTTCTATACTACATACTACATACTTCTATACTACATACTACATACTTCTATACTACATACTACATACTACATACTTCTATACTACATACTACATACTTCTATACTACATACTACATACTTCTATACTACATACTACATACTTCTATACTACATACTTCATACTTCTATACTACATACTTCTATACTACATACTACATACTACATACTTCTATACTACATACTACATACTTCTATACTACATACTACATACTTCTATACTACATACTTCTATACTACATACTTCTATACTACATACTTCTATACTACACACTTCTATACTACATACTTCTATACTACATACTTCTATACTACATACTTCTATACTACATACTACATACTTCTATACTACATACTTCTATACTACATACTACTATACTACATACTACATACTTCTATACTACATACTACATACTTCTATACTACATACTTCTATACTACATACTACTATACTACATACTGCATACTTCTATACTACATACTACTATACTACATACTACATACTTCTATACTACACACTAAAGGACCAGATAGTAAGCAGACTGTTTACACTGTAGTAAACTACACGATTACCCACAATGCATTTGGTTCCTACCCGAGCTGAAATCATCAGGCTGAAGCTGATTTCATTTTAGCTCTAACTCTGTAAATAAACCACTTTATCCACATTTCTAACCTTTTTAGGAAGAAAGTAAAGTAGCCCTTTAGATCCACAATGTGACGCTAATTTGTCCAAATAACATCTGTTTAAAGTTTTGTTCCTGAGAAGCCAATCGACTGTTGAGAATGAAACCATCCTGCAGGGCGCAAATCAAAGTCAAGACACTGAATCTGAGCTCGGCATTATTACCGTTAAGGAGCCATGGTGTTTCCTAACCGTTCAATCTTTAACCCTCCTGTTGTCCTCAGGTCAAGGAAGGAAGGAAAGAAGGAAGGAAGGGAGGGAGGAAGGGAGGAAGGAAAGAAGGGAGGGAGAGAGGGAGGGAGGGAGGGAGGAAGCAAAGAAGGAAGGGAAGGAGGGAGGAAGGAAGGAAGGAAGGAAAGGAGGAAGAAAGGAAAGGGGGAGGAAGGATTGAAGGAAGGAAGGAAAGGAGGAAGGAAGGGAGGAAGGAAGGAAGGAAAGAAGGAATGGAGGAAAGGAAAGAAGGAAGGGAGGAAGGAAAGGAAGAAAGGAAAGAAGAAGGTAGGAAGGAATGGAGGAAAGGAAAGAAGGAAGGGAGGAAGGAAAGGAGGGAGGAAAGGAGGATAGAAGGAAGGAAGGAAGGAAGGAAAGTGGGAGGAAGGAAGGATAGAAGGAAGGAAAGGAGGAGGGGAGGGAGGAAGAAGGAAGGAAGGAAAGGAGGGAGGAAGGAAGGGAGGAAAGAAGGAACAGTCAAAACAGATGGGGTCAATTTGACCCGGGAGGACGACACAAAGGTTAAGTTATTACTTTCTATAAGTTAGGGTGACTTTGTTGTCATGGCTACAACAACAACCACAAGGTGAAAGTTAGGAGTTCGTAGTTAGACTCCAACTCACGAATGGTAATGTGACACTTTGGGGGTTTGAAATGGGAAACAAACAGCAGCTACTGTTGGGTTATACCATCCATCCACCCCTCCCACTCTAATATATATAATTTTAATTGCCATTTTTCCCTTTGAGGACAGTCTCCTGTTATATTGGATTGAATTGGATTGTGCAGGTATCCCTAATAAAATGTTCAGATGTCAAAAACCAGTCACTCTTTTTTCCTATAGAGATATTTCTCATTTCATACTTGAAAGTTGAGAAAATATAGTATATTTCTGTATGCATGTACAGTATGTCTTTTAGATACTGAAAAATACTGGTACTGTCACACTCACCACAGCACCAAAGGATGTATTAATCCACCTCTGAAAATAGTCCCCAACAAATGCATATCCACCAGTTTTTGGAGCCTTATCTGTCATCCATTTACATCTGTGAGTGTCAGAAAGCATTATTGGTAGAGTATGTTTGGCCTTATCTTTAAATTGCATCTAAATTGTACCAAATCAGCTTTAAATCACAATGTGTCATAACTTTACATATTCATCTGTTTTCGGGACCATTATCTAGATACATATCAAATCGTCTGAGAGGGATAGCTAAACTAAACATCCCTATTAGTACCATCTTCTGTCAGGACGGGAGATGTTATTAAACCATGCTATGCTCATTTCCCTCATTCTCTCTCTCTATATATATATATATACTCTCCTTTCTTTCTATCTCTCTCTCTCTCTCTCTCTCTCTCTCACTCTCTCTCTCTTTCTGTTGCTCTGTATGTCTCAGAGGGTCATTTGCCTGTTCAGATGAGATTATGAGCTATAATGGAGGAGGTGTGGAGTGCTGAGACAAGGAGAAATGGCCCACCGTGCAGATAGGAGATTTGATGGTTAGTCGATAGCTCTTCTTCTCCTCCATCGGAGAGAGAGAGGAGGAGAGGCGGAGAGGAGAGGAGAGCATGGAGATGGGCGTGCATTGACCTTGTATTATATAGGAAATGCATTATTTTTGAAGATTACCTGAAACGGTCTCAGAAAATCATTTTAGCATGAGCTAACCTTGAACATTGCCATACTTATGTAAATGGTCGTCATCAGTGGTAATCAATGAATGGAATAGCCTTGAGGGTCTGAAATGTTACGGAGAACGTTTCCGATTTAAATGAAATTTCGATGTCAGGTTGGTTAAAGCGGCGTTGTAAGACAAGGCAAAGGGTCACATTGATTCAGATGTAGTCTTTTCTTCTATATTGATCATTTTAAACAGGTATGTGTGTGTTTATGTAATCCTTGAAGCCTGTTATTTACTTTCAACCTATTCATTCAATAGATCAGTATTTCCGATATACAGTAGTATCATAAAAAATGGCAATATAAAGTAATGACAGATATACTCTGAGTTGTAATGTTCATCAATATCTTAAAAATAGTAAGACTGAATGCTCCTGAAAATGTCAAATGATGTAACCACAAAAGAATGATAAATATTAAATATGTTATCCCCTACAAGTGTATTTAAGTGGACTTATACTGATAATAACTTAATTTAAATTAAAAAAATGTGTCCTGATCTCCATGGTTACCCAGATTAAATGTAATATTTAGAACAATAGTATTCCATTAGCTTTATTTAATATAAAAGTTATAATGTAAGATCGTGCCAAACTAGTTGATATGGTGTTTTATTGACTATTTACTGTTTTTAAGCAACGTTCAATTATTTGGTACAAAGTTTTTATGGTTACACCACTTAGACATTTTTACCATAATCCTCTAATATATTCTCCTTCCTTCCGTCCTTCCTTCTTTCCTCCCTCCCTCCCTCCTTACTCCTTTCCTCCCTTTCTCCTGTCCTTCCTTGACCTGAGGACAACAGGGAGGTTAAGGCAGGCGAATGACTTGGGGTTAAAAGTCGAAGAGATAAAAGACAGTCGAGAGCTGTCGGGCCACATCTGGACGGGACGATTCATGTTGTGAAATTTACCTTCTGTCTGTCCTGAAAACCTCTCGCTGTCTGAGTGGAAGAAAGGACACACGGTGACACGAAAGCACCCGAGGGAACCAACGAGGGAACCGACGAGCTCACCGTCAACACTGACAGGAAGCATGAATGACACCTGACACACGGCGGGGACCCAGAGTGCGGTCTGCCGCTAACAGCCGGTCTGAAAGGACTCTGATTGACCAGATGTGACACAAACACAAGTACACGCACACACACATACACACACACACACACACACACACACACTCTCACACACATATAGAGGCATGAAGATCCAGCCAAGGGCGAAGGGTAGACATGGCTCAATACCTTTATCACTGCTTCATGTCCAATATGACACAGATATCTCTCAGACTGCAATTAATGATTATTATTATTATTTAAAGACTGTGTAAAGTGAATTCAGATATTTTCTTCTAAACACATTAAATAGGTCATAAATGTATTTCTAAAAAAGGTGTAAAAAGCATTTCAACCATTTAGATTTGAATTGTGGAGCTAGGCTTCACAAACTGTGTTTCAAGATTTCTGTGTTCAGGATTTAGTGATTAGCATAAACCCGCCCCTGCTGCTGTAGAGGTATAAATACATTCAGCACACACTACTACTACTACAGTCTACAGTTAGCCAGTTAGCTGAGTTAGCCACCAAGCTAGCAGCCAAATTAGCCACCGAGCTAGCAGCTGAGTTAGCAGCAGGAAGCTCTCAGACGTAGCGTCCATGTTTCGGGTAGAGGTGGTGACTTTGATTGACAGGTGACACTTGGTAGTGGGCGGGGCTTCAGCGAACTCGGCGGCCACGCCCACAGCGTTTGGGAGCAGAGAAAGAGGCTGATTTTTACACAACTTTGAAGCCTAATTTCATATATTTGGTGATTTTTTTAATCATTCAAATTTGGCAGGGTGGTTAACAACACACTTTTCTGTGGTATGTCAAACTCAGAACACATATTTATTCTTACTTTACACGGACTTTAAGCATTAATTTGTTTTGTGTTTGTTTAACTCATCATTTATTTAATCTAAACAGATAAAAACATTTTAAACAGGTCTCTAGAAGCAGCTAACATCAGGTTTCAATTACTGATCTAAGAGCGGCTGTGGCTCAGAAGATCGGTGGTTCGATTTCCAGCTCCTCCAGTCTGAATGTCGATCTGTCTTTGGGCCAGATACTGAACCCTGAATTACTCCTGTGACTTGTAGTGTAAATGTTCAGAAGATCATACACTCCAGAGTCCTGCATGGGTCGGACACATTTTAGTAACACATCCAGAACAATATCTCTGTAATTCAAGTTGATAAAAGCTTTTTTAAATCAAAACTCTCTGCTTTCATTTTAAAACATCACATCCGATCACATCAAAATCATTGAAATGGATCCTGAGGAGTTGAGAAAAAGAAAAGCAAGTGGAGATTTTATTTGTATCAGATGTAGTAGACTGATTTTAAGTAGGGTGCAGGTCGGGTTTCCGCTCTATTTAAAGCAGGTTGGGTGCAGTTTTAAGCACAGCGGGGTGTGGGCAGGTGCAGGTTTACAAAACGGGACCCGTGCAGGACTCTGATCCACTCCTCACCAGTTTATATACAGGCCAAATTTGTACATTTGCATATATAAAAATGTGTGTTGGCTGCATTTTATTTCCATTTTTGTGTACTGTGGCTCACATTAGCAAACATCCGGCTAATAGAAATGTATATATGATGTTTTTACAGCTCTCAAATGTAAAAAAAAGGGTCACATTTGATCCTGAACAGCATGTAAGGATTGATGATTAATGATATATGAGCTAATATTCTCATATTTTTGGGGGGCCCCTATCAGTCAAGGGTCCTTAGAATCACCCTAAACCATGGGTGTCAAACTCATTTTCATTCAAGGGCCACATACTGCCTAATTTAATCTCACGTGGGCTGGATCATTAAAAGGAAGGAAGGAAGGAAAAGAAGACTTGAAAGAAGGATGGAAGGAAGGAAGGACAGATGGAAGGAAGAAAGGGAGGAAGGACAGATAGAAGAAAGGGAGGAAAATAAGACAGGAAGGTTAAATAGACAGATAGTCAGATCTTCTCGCCATCTAATAATCCTCCTGTTGTCCTCGAGTCAAGGAAGGAAAGGAGGGAGGGAGGAAGGAAGGGAGGAAGAAGGAAGGAAGGAAATAGGAAGGAAAGAAGGAAGGAAGGAAGGAAGGAAGAAAGAAAAAGAAGACTTGAAAGAAGGAAGGAAGGACAGATGGAAAGAAAGAAGGAAGGAAGAAAAGAAGACAGAAAGGAAGGAAGAAGGAAGGAAAGGAGGGAGGGAGGGAGGAAGGAAGGAAGGGAGGAAGACGGAGGGAAGGAAGGAAGGAAAAGAAGACAGACAGGAAGGAAGGAAGGAAATAGGGAAGGAAAGAAGGAAGGAAGGAACAAAAAGAAGACTTGAAAGAAGGATGGAAGGAAGGTAGGAATAAGGAAAGTGGGGCCGGATCGGACCCCTCGGCCCACGGGGGGCCCCTGCCCTAAACTGCTCACACACATGCTCAAAACACACAAACAAAACTCCTCAGCCGACCACTAATCCGACCCTCGACCGGTCCCGCCTCTCCGCCTCTCCGCTGTGTTTTGCGTGCCGTGTTTAACTTAAGTCCTGATGTGAGAACGTGTTTGAAATGCCTCCGAACGTGTGCAGTGAGCTGAGCGAATATGCATGGCCGCACCCACTTTAATGCATGAAGCCATATCTGCTTGCTCATTCATATTTATCCGCAGCACTCGTATGCATCCGGACACACAGCTGTTCCCACTACGTGTATAATCATATGCTCGGAGGTTCCTAATGTGAAACAACCTGACTGTGCAGCCGCGCGTTCTGTTTACCTGGACGATGATGTTGTTGTTGAGCGTTTGCAAACAGTTTGAGTGTTGACGACGTTGTGTATGAAGCAGCAGCAGCAGCTCCGTCATTTAAAGTGTGTGTGTGTGTGTGTGTGTGTGTGTGTGTGGGTCAAGTGAAACCCCAAGAGACAGAAGCAATAAGAAACTGTCAAAGCTTTCAGTGTTGAGCTAATGTACAGAGGATACACACACACATATACACACACACACACACACACACACACACACACACACACACACACACACACACACTCAGCTCCTGTCATTGAGGATATTGACTTGGTGATCAAGAGGAATCAAGGATTGTCTTAACCTCTGCCCCCCTGCGGCTCCTCAGACCACAAACATTCAGGAACAGGAAGCTCCGTCACACTGAGAGCTACAGAGGATCAAACCTGACTTTTTAGTGAATATACAAATAAATACATTAAAAATCTAATTAAATATACAAATCGGGTCATTGTTTAGCTTTCCGGCTGCAACTTTAGTTAGCTGAAGACTAGATGGTGAAAATTGGAAAACTTTTATCCTCCCGGGTCAATTTTGATCAGTTTGACTGTTCATGAAGTATAAGATATAAATGACCCAAACCCAAATTCTGTGTTAGACGTTTTCAGTCAACTTCATTCCAACTTTACACTTATTTTTGGAAATGATGGTCAATTATGGCTCATGACCCAGCATCAAATTTCTGCTTTTAACCCATTTTGAGAGAATATATTAGAGGATTATGGTAAAAATGTCTAAGTGGTGTAACCATAAAAACTTTGTACCAAATAATTGAACGTTGCTTAAAAACAGTAAATAGTCAATAAAACACCATATCAACTAGTTTGGCATGATCTTACATTATAACTTTTATATTAAATAAAGATAATGGAATACTATTGTTCTAAATATTACATTTAATCTGGGTAACCATGGAGATCAGGACACATTTACATTTATTTAACCCTCCTGTTGTCCTCGAGTCAAGGAAGGAAGTTATGAAGGGAGGGAGAAGGAAGGAAAGGAGGGAGGAAGAAGGAAGGAAAGGAGGAAGGAAGGGAGAAAGAAGGAAGGAAGGGAGGAAAAAGGAAGGAAAGGAGGGAGGGACCAAAAGAAGGACAGAAGGAAGGAAGGAACGAAGTGGGGAAGGAAGGAACGAAGGAAGGAAGAAAGAAAGGAAAGAAGGACAGAAGGAAGAAAGGAAGACAGGGAAGGAGGGAGGGAAGGAAGGAAGGAAGGAAGGAAGGATCAGTATCAGTCCACTTAAATACACTGTAGGTGGATAAAATAGTTAATATTTATCATTCTTTTGTGGTTACACCATTTGACATTTTCAGGAGCATTCAGTCTTACTTTTGGTTTAAAATGAACAGGACTTAAAGGAAACATGACAAGAAGGGACTTCACCTCTCTGTCCCAATCAAGTTTTTTGTCTCTCTCTCTGTCTTTCTGTCTCTCTTTCACTCCGAACCCCCCCCCCCCCCCCCACCCTTTACATTACACCATCTCTCCCTCCCCTCCTCCTCCCCCTCCCCCTCCTCCTCCTCCCCATCTCTCTGTCTCACTCCGCCTCTGACACCCTGATCAATTCCCCATCAAATCCTAATGCTGCGGTTTAACTCAAGTGTGGCATCTTAATTAGAACGATAACTGCACACTGTCAGGGTCATCGACTGCGCCGGCCGCCAACCAATGCTTCTCATCGACAGGCTGCCAGCGCTCCGAGAGACTCTGAAAGCAGGGGACAGATAGACAGAGAGAGGAGGAGGAGGAGAAGAGGAGGAGAGGAGGAGAGGAGGAGGGGAGGATGGACGGAGACAGAGAGATGGAGAGTGAGTAAAATAAGAGAAGAAGAAGTCTATAAAAAGGAAAGGATGGAGGGGAGAGGACAGAGAGGAGACACTCTAGAGATAAAGGGAGGAAGAAGAAGGGACAGAAGAGAAAGTGATAGAAAAGAAGGGAGGAAGTAGAAGAAATAAAGGAAACATGGAGCAAAATTAGGTCAAGAAAAAGAGAGGAGGAAAGAAGAAAGGAAGGAAGGAAGGAAGGAAATTTGAATAAAGGCCAGAAAAGAATCAAGAAGAAGAAACAACAAGAAGCAAGAAGGAAAGGAACCAAATCAATGGAAAGAGGGAAGAGAGGAAAGCAAGAAAGGAGTCAATGAATGAAAGTGAGGAAAAAGAAAAGGGAATAAAATAGGGGACAGATAGACAGAGAGGAGGAGGAGGAGAAGAGGAGGAGGAGGAGGGGAGGATAGACGGAGACAGAGAGATGGAGAGTGAGTAAAATAAGAGAAGAAGAAGTCTATAAAAAGGAAAGGATGGAGGGGAGAGGACAGAGAGGAGACACTCTGGAGATGAAGGGAGGAAGAAGGAGGGACAGAAGAGAAAGTGACAGAAAAGAAGGGAGGAAGTAGAAGAAATAAAGGAAATGTGGAGCAAAATTAGGTCAAGAAAAAGAGAGGAGGAAAGACGAAAGGAAGGAAGAAAGGAAATTTGAATAAAGGCCAGAAAAGAATCAAGAAGAAGAAACAACAAGAAGCAAGAAGGAAAGGAACCAAATCAATGGAAAGAGGGAAGAGAGGAAAGCAAGAAAGGAGTCAATAAAAGGAAACAAGGGAGGAAAGAAAGTGAGGAAAAGGAAAAGGGGATGAAATAGGTAAGAGGGAAGGAAACAAGGAAGGAAAAAGGAAAAGATGGAAGGTGGGAACCAAAGATATTAAAAGGGGGCGAGGGGGGAGTTGGTAAGGAAAATAAATAAAGGGAGACGTGAAGTGGTGGAAATGAAAGAAAGAAGGAAGAAAAAGGAGATGAAGAAGGAGGAAATAAGGATGCAAGAAAGAGTGAAGAAGTAGAAGCAAGGGAGGATAAAAAGAATAGAATATAGAAAAGGGAAAATAAAAATAAAATGAATTAGGGAAGAAAAAATTAAAGAAGGAAAGGAAAAGAGAAGGGAGGACAGCAAGAAGATGATAGAAGGAAAGAAACAAGGGAGGAAGGAAGGGAGGAAGGAAGGAAAGGAGAGAGGGAGGGAGGGAGGGAGGGACGGACGGAGAAAGGAAAAGAGGAAGGAAGGAAGGAAGGAAGGAAGGGAGGGAGGAAGGAGGGAGGGAGGGAGGGAGGGAGGAAGGAAGGAAGGTAGGAGGAAGGAAGGTGGGAGGGAGGGAGGGAGCGAGAGAGGGAGGGAGGGACGGAGAAAGGAAAAGAGGAAGGAAGGGAGGAAGGAAGGAGGGACGGAGAAAGGAAAAAAGGAAGGGAGGGAGGGAGGAAGGAAGGTAGGAGGAAGGAAGGTAGGAGTGAGGGAGGGAGAGAGGGAGGGACGGAGAAAAGAAAAGAGGAAGGAAGGTAGGAGGAAGGAAGGTAGGAGTGAGGGAGGGAGAGAGGGAGGGACGGAGAAAAGAAAAGAGGAAGGAAGGAAGGAAGGAAGGCAGGGAGGAAGAAGGAAGGAAAGGGGGAGGAAGGAAGGATAGAAGGAAGGAAGGAAAGGAGGAAGGAAGGGAGGAAGAATGAAGGAAAGGAGGGAGGGAGGAAGGAGGAAGGAGGGAGACACACACACACACACACCAGACAGGGAATTCCCTCCTGTTCAACCTGTCAAGGGGCAATTTGTCCTCTCTTCCTCTTCTTCCTCTTCCTTCTTTCTTTTATTTATTTATTTATTTATTTTTTTACACATGCAGAGAGAAGGAAGAAATGATGTGAAGAAGAAGACGGATGAGAAACAGAAGAAGAAAAAAAAAAGAGAGAGCGACATGAAGGGTGAGTTTCCTCTTTTTATGTGACAAATAAAGAAATCAATAAATCATTGTGAGCCTTTGACAGGTTGTGGTGAGGAGGGGCCGTTCCTCATGGACTATTTATGAAGCTGTCGCCGCCTTCTCTCTGTGTGTGTGTGTGTGTGTGTGTGTGTGTGTGTGTGTGTGTGTGTGTGTGTGTGTGTGTGTGTGTGGCCTGTTTGGTCGGTCGGTGGGTCGGTGAGCGAGAGAGTACTGTCTGAAATATTTAAATGTTTGCGTGCTTTTCACACCGGACCTGTGGCCCCTCTGAGGGGGAGGGGGGGGGGGCGGCAGGGGGCTATATGAGGGGCAGCAGCACAGTCACAAAAATAATTAGTCTCAGAAACTCGTGCACGTAAAAAACCAGAGGAGCGTGCACGTGATAGCACAGTGCACGGATGTGACGCCGCGAGATTGAACGTGAACTTGAACCTGCTCAACGCTCGCTGGCTTAAGTTAACAAATACAGCCCAAACTGATCTCATGTGGGCCATGATAGATAGATGAAGAAAGGAAGGAAAAGAAGACAGGAAGAAAAGATGGTAGGAAGGAGGGAGGGAAGGAAGGAAAAGAAGACAGGAAGTAAAGAGGGAGGGAAGAAGGGAGGGAAGGAAGGAAAAGAAGGAAGGAAGGAAGGAGGGAAAAGAAGACAGGAAGGAAGGAAAAGAAAACAGGAAGTAAAGAGGGAGGGAAGAAGGAAGGAAGGAGGGGAAAGAAGACAGGAAGGAAGGAAAAGAAAACAGGAAGTAAAGAGGGAGGGAAGGAAGGAAGAAAGGGAAGAAAGGGTAGAAGGACAGATAGATGGAAGGAAAGAAATAAAAGAAGATGGGAAGGAAGCAAGGAAGGAAAGTGGGCCTGATTAAACCCCTTTGACACCTCTAATATAGACAATCTGCTCCTCTGACTGGTCACTTGTCATATGACCTTTGACCTCTGGACTGGCTGCTTGTTTCTATGACTGACAGTTAAATACTAATGATGTTTAGTGACAGCGTTAGACATCGTCATAAAAGCCTTAACGCTGTTTAACCTTTGTGTCGTCCTCCCGGGTCAAATTGACCCAGTCTGTTTGACTGTTCCTTCCTTCCTTCCTTCCTCTTTCCTTCCTTCCTTCTTTCCTCTGTCCTTCTTTCCTACCTTCCTCGTTCCTTCTTTACTACCTCCCTCCTACCTTCCTTGATTCTTTCCTTCCTCCCTCCTTTCCTTCCTTCCTTCCTTCCTCCTTCCTTCTTCCTTCCTTCCTCTTTTCCTTCCTTCCTTCCTTCCTTCCTTCTTTCCTCCCTTCCTCTTTTCCTTTCTCCCTCCCTTCCTCGTTCCTTCTTTACTACCTCCCTCCTACCTTCCTTGCTTCTTTCCTTCCTCCCTCCTTTCCTTCCTTCCTTCCTTCTTCCTTCCTTCCTTCCTCCCTTCCATCTTTCCTTCCTTACTTCCTTCCTCTCTTCCATCTTTCCTCCCCTTCCATCTTTCCTTCCTTCCTTCCTTCCTTCCTTCCTTCCTCCTTTCCTACCTTCTTCCTTCCTTCCTTCCTTCCTTCCTTCCTTCCTTCCTTCCTTCCATCTTTTCCTTCCTTGACCCGAGGACAACAGGAGGGTTAAACACACTTTCAGATCTTTCAGAGTTGACAAGGTCCAGGGCGTACACTTTTGGTGCGTTGCCTCGGTAACGTCACGGTCAAAACTGGTCGTGGTGGGTCTCTACTCTGCAGCGGCTGAGGGGAACGAGTGAGAGAACGTTCCTGTAAAGCTCCTGTCTCCTAAACGTTACCTTAATAGAAATGAGGACTATGTTCCCTCATCACCATCGAACACACACATTATAGTTTATTTTGACTTAAACACAACACACACACCATCCTGCTGCTGCCAGAAATACTCACTAGAGCACCAGATGTGGATTCATCCGCCCGCTGAAAGTAGTCCCCAATAAATAAAAACTAAAACTAAAAACAGACACAGCTGTCAGAAAGTATTAAAAGTTATGTTATGGGACTTTTTGGACAATAAGAAACGGATCCTTCAAAATAAAATATCAGCCTGTACGATATGAGTGGTGTAGCTCTCTCTCTCTCTGTGTCTCTCTCTCTCTGTCTATGTCTCTCTCTCTCTGTCTCTCTGTCTTTGTCTCTCTCTCTCTGTCTCTCTGTCTATGTCTCTCTCTCTCTGTCTCTCTGTCTTTGTCTCTCTCATCTCTCTCTCTCTCTATGTCTCTCTCTCTCTCTCTCTCAATGTCTCTCTCTTACTCTCTCTCTCTCTCTCTCTCTCCCTCTCTCTGTGTCTCTCTCTCTGTCTCTCTCTCTCTGTGTCTCTATGTCTCTCTCTCTCTCTCTCTCTCTCTA
>JAJDFG010001202.1:0-43814 GCA_021039105.1 Scomber colias | reverse complement strand
TCTTTGTTTCCTTCCTTCCTTCCATCTTTTCTTCATCTTCTTTTCCTTTACTTCCTTCCTTCCTTCCTTCCATCTTTCCTTCATCTTCTTTTCCTTTCCTTCCTTCCTTCCTTCCGTCCTTCCTCTTCTTTTCCTTTCCTTCCTTCCTTCCTTCCATCTTTCCTTCATCTTCTTTTCCTTTCCTTCCTTCCTTGTCTTCTTTTCCTTTCTTCCTAATCCCTTTTCCTTCCCTCCTTCCTTCCTTGTCTTCTTTTCCTTTCTTCCTTTCCTTCCTAATCCCTTTTCCTTTCTTTCTTTCCTTCCTAATCCCTTTTCCCTTCTTTCCTTCCTTCCTATCACTTTTCCCTTCTTTCCTTCCTTCCTTTCCTTCCTATCACTTTTCCCTTCTTTCCATCCTTGTTTCCTTCCTTCCTTCCTTCCTTCCATCTTTTTAATGGTCCGGCCCACATGAGATCAAATTTGGCTGCATGAACGAAAATGAGTTTGACACCTCTGCTATACAGCCTCAGCTTGTTTCTCACGGTGTCCTCGTCTCTGTTGCTCCACGCTCCACCATCACCACCACCCATACAGACAAAGATGACGTTGGTATAGCACACTACACTCAACATAGTCGGCCATTTTTTTTATACAGGGTTCACTGCCGCTGTGTAAACGCTACTATCATGACATGTTTTTAGATCCCCAGAGTCATGAACAAGAGGAAACATGAGAGTCCACATTACATACATGAAGCTATAAGGTTTAATGGAAGAGTAAAGTAAGATGAGGAAAGTGGTGTTGTGACGTCTCTATGAATGAATAATGAAGACACTGGGAAGACTGGGAAGACTGGGAGGACTGGGAGCAGGGTTAACCCTTTATTGGGCAAATAATTATATTTGGTAAGTTCTGTAAATATCCTTCCTTCCTTCCTTCCTTCCTTCCTCTTTTCCTTTCTCCCTCTCTCGTTCCTTATTTCCTCCGTCCTTCCTTCCTTTCGTTCCTTCCATCTGTTCTTCCTCCCTCCCTCCTTCTCTCCCTCCCTTCCTTCTTTCCTTCCTCCATCCCTCTTTCTTCTTCCTTCCTTCCTTCTTTCTTTCTTCCCTTCCTCCCTCCCTCCTTCTCTCTTTCTTTCCTCCCCGTACCTTCCTTACTTCCTTCTTTCCTCCGTCCTTCCTTCCTTTCCTTCCCTTCCTTCCTTCTTTCCTCCCTTCCTTCCTCCCTTCCTTTCAATGAGTATCCTATAAAGGGTTAAAATGGAAGGGAACAAAAATGGAAATGTGTATTTTTGTGTGAAGCAGAGCTGCAGGAAATAAAACAGGTTCAAAATAAAGCAGATCGAACCGAAGAAGTCATGCTTTGATAATTTGCTGCAATCAAACTGAAATCAGTGTTGAATTAATGGGCGCATAAATCTAACATGAGAGTCTCAGTCGGCACGGTGACGGCAGACGAGGTTTTAATGCTAATATTATTTTTGTTTGTTCTCCTATTTTCTTCTTTTTTAAAAAATCCCTTTATCCTTCCTGTCGTCCTCCCGCCAGGTCAAATTGACCCCGTTTGTTTTGACTGTTCCTCCCTTCCTCACTTCCAGCTGTCCTTCCTCCCTCCTTCTCTCTTTCCTCCCTTCCTTCTTTCCTCCCTTCCTTCTTTCCTTCCTTCCTCTTTTCCTTTCTCTCTCCCTCCCTCCTTCCTTCTTTCCTCCGCCCTTCCTTCCTTCCTCACTTCATTCCTTCTTCCTTCCTCCTTTTTCTTCCTTCCTTCCTTCCTTCCTCTTTTCCTTTCTCTCTCCCTCCCTCCTCCCTTCCTTCTTTCCTTCCTTCCTCTTTTCCTTTCTCTCTCCCTCCCTCCTTCCTTCCTTCCTCACTTCCTTCCTTCCTCTATCCCTCCTTCTCTCCTCCATCCTTCCTCCCTTGTTTCATTCCTTCATTCTTCCTCCCTTTCTTCCTCCTTCCTTCCTCCCTTCCATCCTTCCTTCTTTCCTTCCCTCCTTCCTTGCTCCCTCGTTTCATTCCCTCTTCCTTCCTTCCTTGCTCCCTCGTTTCATTCCTTCCTCCTTCCCTTCCTCCCTCTCTTCCTTCCTTGACTCGAGGACAACAGGAGGGTTAACTGCACAATCTCAAAATCACCAGTTCTCTTTCTGCTAACAAATAATCTCTCCCTCTCTTTCTCTCCTCTTTATGAAGAACACTGTTGTACTTGGCGTCAGAATCACCTGCTTGGCTGCTAGAAAGAGCAGCAAGAAGTGGGTCATGTGCTGCAGGAGAGGTGTGGATAGAGGAAGAAGAGTTGGGATGAAAGCACAGGTAGAGAGGAAGGAGGTAAAGGGTGAACACTGAACCAGGAGGGTGAACGCTCCCTGGCTTTGAAATCATCCAGGAAGAAACCTTAACCACTTAACGTACGCTGTTCCGTCTACGGGACGGGACGGATGTTAGGAGGTAGCCACACGTTCTTCTGAATGTTTTAAACACCAACCCTTAAACATATATATTCGTGCCGTAAATCGTTGGAAAGCTTAGATTGTCCTGATTCATTCAAGACCACTCACGACTTATATGGTTGCTCACAGCCGTAATAGTATTAGCTATTAGCTCGGCTAGCCTCTGAGCTAAGTAAGAAAAGCTATAATGCTACATACCTTCAAAGTCTTCCCTTTATCCACAACGATCATCTTATGACTCAGGACTTTCTGTACAGCTCGCCAAATATCCATTCTTGTGAAATATGAAATCCGTTTCCATAAAACCGGAATACTTTCCTCAATATGTCCATGTATTTAGTCCAACACGTAACGTAATAACACAAATAACAAACCATATACGTCATTTCCTGACCTGCACGTGCATCTCAGAGTACACGTGACTAGATGTTTACGACCGTGAGCCTCTTCTGCTTCTGACGACACCACACACAAGCCAATCGGTGTTTAGGATTAGTTGATTGACTGCTGTTCTAGCCTATGGAAATATTCGGTGAAATGAAGTTGATAACCTTTTAGCCAATAGTCAGAGGTTTTCCAACGGTGTATGACACTAAGCTATCAGGTTTGGCTGTCCATAAACAAACTCCAAGCGTAACCGGCGTGCGCCCTGTGCGTAAAAGAGTTGAACCATATATCATTACGCACTCGGCATTTTGGTGCACGGTTGGTTCTTCTTCGACTTAACATATGACTTATACCAAAATAAACAGATAGATAGATAGATAGATATGGCCAAACAAAAAAATATGGTTATATGTAATAATAATAATATTAATAATAATAATAATATTAATAATAATAATAATAATAATAATAATATGGCGTCAGCTTTCATTAGAGACCAAGATTTTGATTGTAGGCAAAGGGGTTGTGAAGTTATAGGTGTTTGATTGCGGTTATACAGCTTTGGTAACCAAGTGTCCATTTGGAGTCTCCAAAAAGGGCCTAAGGAAAACGCATGGACATACCTGTTGAAAAATAATTCTGAAAAATTCATCTTTTGGTCTTTTGACTCCAAATTTGGACTGCATGAAGCCAAGACCTGTGGCTGTGGCCTCATTGTGTCTATATCCTGCTGAGAGGTCCCTGAATGTCTGTACACATGTCATTGTAAAGGCAAACCTATGGGCGAGTAAACAACCCCATCATTGTAACCTCTGCCACTCTTTGTCAGTAAGTCACAGAATCACACAGACACTTTTACAAGACTCCTGAGAGTGTTTCCTTTCCAATGATACCAGACACATCTCTGAGTCTCAAACTATGTGGGATCTGTGCTGCTCACAACTTGGGCATGTCGTTTAGGCTAACAGCATAAAAAACAGGGGCGTGTGTTAAGTGGTTAATAACAGCTGCATTCATGGCCAGATAAACCTCATGTTGGGTCCTGTTGACCGCCAATATATATAATATAGACCTTCAGGGCTGCAAGGATTAATCAATTAATTGATTGAGAGAAAACTGATGGGGAACAATTTTGATAATTAAGGAATCATTTCTCGTTTTTAAACTAATAGTGTCAAAAAAAACTCCACTGGTATTGGCTATTTTTTCCCCACATTTTTGTTTTTTTTCACTGTTCAGGCAGAATAAGTTTGTCAGATCTATTGATGAATGGAAATAATTGTTGGTTGCAGCTTTATAGTTTTACTCCTGTGATGGATTAATACCACCTTTAACCTGCAGTTTAATAAAACACAACTCTGTAACGAATGAGCAATGAGCACAAACTAAAAACAATTCAGGTCTTAAAACTAGATTTTAACGCAGCCCATGGCAACAAGACGGAGGCTGGAGGATGTTTCATAGCTGATCATGTGACTTCAGAGTTACAAAATGTGTTATTAACCTTTGTGTCGTCCTCCTGGGTCAAATTGACCTTCCTTCCTTTCCTCCTTCCCTCCTTCCTTCCTTCCCTCCTTCTTTCCTTCCCCCCTACCTTCCTCCCTCCCCCTTCTTTGCTTCCCTCCTACCTTTCTTCCATCCTTTCCTTCCTCCCTCCATCCATCCTTCCTTCTTTCCTTTCTTCCTTCCTTCCTCCCTTGACTTGAGAACAACAGGAGGGTTAGATAATATAACACATCTCCTCTCTTATTTTCTCTAACTTACATTTCTGCTTTTACTCACTTTATTTTATTATTTATATAATATATTATTACTCTTATTTTATTTGGCTATCTTTTTTTTAACATTTTTATACCTACCTTCCTTTGGTGTTTCCTCATTGTAGATTCATGAGTTTCCTCAGTTCCAGTTTTTATTGAGTCCTTATTTATAATATAATTATAAGTCAGTTTTTGTTTGTGTGTGGATGCAGAGTAGGTGTGAGGGAGTGTGGAGCGGGTCGGATAGTTTATGATTTAACCCTCCTGTTGTGTTCGAGTCAAGGAAGGGAGGAGAGAGGGAGGAAGGAGGGAAGGAAGGAAAGGAGGGAAGAAGGGAAGGAAGGAAAGGAGGGAAGAAGGGAAGGAAGGAAAGGAGGAAAGAAGGAGGGAAGGAAGGAAGGAAGGAAGGAAAGGAGGGAGGAAGGAAGGAAAGAAGAAGGGAGGAAGGAAGGAAGGAAAGGAGGAAGGAAGGAAGGAAAGGAGGAAGGAAGGAAGGAAAGGAGGGAAGAAGGGATGGAAGGAAAGGAGGAAAGAAGGAGGGAAGGAAAGAAGGAAGGAAGGGAAGTAAGGAAAGGAGGAAGGAAGGAAGGAAAGGAGGGAAGAAGGGATGGAAGGAAAGGAGGAAAGAAGGAGGGAAGGAAAGAAGGAGGGAAGGAAGGAAGGAAGGAAGGAAAGAAGGAAAGGAGGGAAGGAAGGAAGGAAGAGTCAAAACAGATGGGTCAATTTGACCCGGGAGCACAACAGGAGGGTTAAAGCACCTAAAAGTTGCATTGCCTTTGTGTGAAAAGTGCGATACAAATAGTCTCATTGATTGAAATAATCCAGAAAAATAAATATAGTATAGGAGGGATAGCATGAGGTACAAGACTGAATAAAAAGTCTTGTATAATTCATAGTCTTGGCGTTAAAGTATTGATTAAATCATTGGATCGATGATATATAACAAGCTGGTCGTCCCATCACTCAAATTTACTTTAATATAGCTTAAATATTTATATTTATCAATACATTTTTATAATACCTTTGAATTATAACTGTGGCTTTCCCTTCTTTTTAGTTTTTTATAATGTATGTATTTAAATTGCAGGGAGAAAGTAAGGGAGGAAGGAAAGGAAGGAAAGAAGGTAGGAGGGAAGGAAAGAAGGAAAGAAGGGAGAAGGAAGAAAGGAAAGAAGGAGGGAGGGAAAAGGAAGGAAGGAGGAAAGGAAAGAAGGAGGGAGGGAGGGAGCAAGGAAGGGAAGGAGAGGAGGGAGAAAGGAAGGGAGGAAGGAAAGGATAGGAAGGAAGCAGAGAAGGAAAGAAGGAGGGAGGGAGGGAGGAAGGAAGAAAGGTAGGAGGGAAGGAAAGAAGGGGGAGGGGGAAGGAAGGAGGGAGGGAAAAGGAAGGAAGGAAGGAAGGAAGGAGGAAAGGAAAGAAGGAGGGAGGGAGGAAGGAAGGAAAGGAGGAGGGAGGGAAAAGGAAGGAAGGAAGGAAGGAGGAAAGGAAAGAAGGAGGGAGGGAGGAAGGAAGGAAAGGAGGAGGGAGGGAAAAGGAAGGAAGGAAGGAAGAAAGGAAAGAAGGAAGGAAGGAAGGAGAGGAGAGGAGGGAGGAAGGAAAGAAGGACGGAAGGAAGGAAGGAGGAAAGGAAAGAAGCAGGGAGGGAGGGGAGAGAGGAAGGAAGGAAGGAAGGAAAGGAAGGAAGAAAGGGAGGAGGGAAGGAAAGAAGGAAGGAAGGAAAGAAGGAGGGAGGGAAAAGGAAGGAAGGAAGGAGGAAAAGAAAGAAGGGGAGAGGGAGGAAGGAAGGAAAGAAGGAAGGAAAGGAGGGAGAGAGGAAGGAAGGAGGAAAGGAAAGAAGGATGGAGGGAGGAAGGAAAGGAAGGAAGAAGGGAAAAGGAAGGAGGAAGGAAAGGAAGGAAGGAAGGAAGGAACAGTCAAAACAGACGGGGTCAATAATGTATGTATTTAAATTGCATTACTATTACTATTATACTCCTATAATAATAATAATAGTAGTAGTACTATATATACGCTATTCTATAGTTTAAACTGCAGAAATAATGTAAATGTGTGATATGTTGCATTTAAGTATTATAAACTAGTACCAAAGATTTTAAAAAGAGTCAAAGAGAGAAAATACAAAAAAAAAAAAGAATTAAGTGTCTTTAATGATATAGGCTACATTTGTACATTTCTACAGCAGACTTTCAATAAGACTAACTGCCAATTTAGAAAAACAGACAAAGTTTTACCTGTAACAACTGAAAACATGAACTGGATAAACTGTCCAAGGATTGTGAAATTAAATACTCAATGTAAATATTCAGTTCAATATTTTTGTCCCATTAAATAAATGATAAAAAACATTTATAATAGAGTTTGAACAATCAACGTGAAATATAAATTACATTAAAGCACCATTTTCAAGAATGAGGATATCAAAATAAATAATTGGCCTTTCCATATTGAGACAGTACATTTTCATGGTAGTAATGTAAGGCTGTGCAGACACACTGAACACTCCTGCTGAATGATGTTAAAATGGGTTTCAACATACAGTACATTAGGACGTGAGGGGGAATGCTCACGTTTAACTTCCACAATCAACAGCAAATAACTCTGGTTACAATATAAACACCTATGAACTTGTAGCTCCGTCAGCGAACAACAGAAACAGAAAAATAACAAAACTATAAAACACACAACTCAACTTTTCTCTTCTTCCTGTAAAATAACCATCAAATCCTTGAGGAGGAGGGGAGGAGGGGCGGAGGGGCGGAGGGGCGGAGGAGGGGGGGAAAAAAACAACTAAAATGGCAAAAGTGAGTTACTCAGTGAGAAGATTGTCACTTTTTTTCCCTACTTTTTCTTTTTCGTGATGTAAAAAGCGTTTTTTTAAACTTCCAACTGGGAGAACTCCCCATTACCATCTCGATCCATTACTGGCCTCACAGAACAAATTGCAGTTTCTCCCACCCACCCACCCACGAGTACTAAAAGAGAGCAGCTGTTGAAAGGCTGCAATTCATGTCACGCATGTCTTCACCCCAGTAGAGTTTGTCCTGGAATATATATATGTGCAGATATATATATTGTTTTAGGTCTGGAAATCATTTTTACTACTGTACACAGTTCATGCACAAGCCTCTCATTTATCATTTATGCACTAAAACATGACTAATGATGGTACTTGAATCTGGCATAGCAACTGTCACGTGATCAGGCACGACAACACATGGTACCTTAAACTTTTGATCCCTCGAGACCTGCCTGTCACACACACACACACACACGCATGCACACACACACACACGCACGCAAACACACACACGCACAAAGTGAGAAAAAGAGCTTACTGTGAGTATAAAAAAAAAAAAAAAACCGAGGGTAGACTGTTTCAACAGGTTCTTCAAAAAAGTCACACAAGAACATATCAAAGACTGAGGCACAAAGCTGCCTTTTTAAAACCCACCAGTACGAGTACCAGCAACCGATGATGGTGCTCCTGTGTCTACTGCCATACATTGTATAGAAAAAATTCATACAGCTATGTTACAGTACAAGTAAGAGGGCTTTCAATCAATAACAGAGAGCGTGTAAGTTCAAACTTGTGGTCACAAATATATTAAATGCTTTGTTTTATGAATATTTAATTTGGTCTTATCAGCAAATTGTAGTGGATATTTTATTCTAATAGGCTGATGCGCACACTTTACATAAAACCCTGTACAAGTTATTTTACACATTAACAGTCCATCAAAATGTATCATCATTTAGAAAAAAAGGGGTCAATCAGTCAGTGGGCTTTAATAACTGGTAGACTATGAATTATACAAACATTTTGTGGCAGATGCTATTTTATAGATATTCTGGGGTCCAGTGACTCCGGCTGGTTTAAATCAGTCCGAGTACTGGAGATCTAAGTCGACTGTGCCGTCTGTCACCACTAACCTAACTCTCTTGGGTTTCGTGGCACCCGTGGAGTGAGACGATGTAACAGGTCCATAGTGTTGGGCGCCTTGGTGGTCTCCGGGCTGACACTGTTGCTGCATGTCCTTCCTGCAGTGTTCGTCCTGACCTTTCAACCCAAACCCACCCAAAGAAAAGGACGCCGGGTTAGACATCTGGGGACCGCAGGGCTCGAGAACCAGCCGCCCTTGGGTGCCTGACGGTTCCATCAAGCAATGGTAGGTGTAGTTTGTCGAGCCGAGACCCGGGTAACCGTCGGCACCGTCCCTGAGACCCAGGGTCAACGAATGGTCTCCGCTGAAGTTCAGTACGTAAGGGGGGCCTTGATAGCCGTAAGGTAAAGAGGCTGAAGATGTTGATGACTGACTCTTGTTTGCTGGTGTCGGCGTAGCGGGAGGCGTGTTGTGGGCCACGTGGGGGCTGTTGTGCTGAGACATGGGCGAAAGGGACGAGCCGAAGCTGAAATCAAAGGGGTCCTGCTGAGGGTAACACGGCTGGTGTTTGTGAGAGTTCAACGGAGTGGATTTATCCGGTTTCAAACTCTTGTCTTGTTGTGATGAATAACCCTCGGACATTTTGCTAGGAAAGAAGAAAGGTCTCGGCAGAGCGGAAAAGTTTTTGTACGTCATGTTGATTTCACCGCTGTCCTGTTTGTCAGACGACATCTTGCTCCTGTTAAACGACTGAGGGAAAGACGTGTTGGGCTTGTTGAAATGAATGTTGGACCTGCTTGGGTTGCTGGAAGGAGCGAGATGGTCGACATCCTTTCCGAACCCTTGAAAGGACATGCTGTTTTTATGATGACCGTCTGTATTGATGCCTTGTTTCTGACTGTGCTGCGTCTTGTCAAAAGCACCTGATTTTGCGCTGAGTGTTCTGGACATGACGTTCGGGCTGCCAGCAGCCATGGAGTCCTTACAAGGTGCGCTGTACAAGTTCTGGGTCGGGTTCCCCCCCTGAAACTTAAGCACCCGGTGAATAACTGTAGAGGGTTTCTCGTGGAAGTTGAACGGGCTGTCGGGAGGATTGGGGTTTTTCATAGTGAAGAGTTGAGGAGATGAGAATTTGTTGTTGGGCATTTGAGATGGTTGGACGGATTTGGGCAAACAGGTCTGGGACGCTCCTCTGGCTGTGTTTGGCTGACAACTGGAAAGGCGTTGGGATTTATTGGGAATGGTCATACGATGGAAGGGCCCCTGGGTTTTAAAGTTAGACTGGGCTTTGAACTGGCTGGTGCTCGCCTTGACGTTGATCGGCGTCTGGGATAAAGTTACAGGAGTGTGAGATGTAACAGAAGATTGTGTTGCCCCAAATAAACGAGGCTTGCCAACAACAGAGAAAGGCTGAGTTTTGAGATCTTCTTTGGACAGCCTCATTCCTGGATTTTTACTCATAATTCGATCTTTCGCACTTAACTCTGAGTTACAGAGAGCTGAGAAACTGTAACTGGTGCTGGGTGGGTTTCTGTCTTTGGAGGCATCCTTCGCTTCACATTCCAGAGGAACAGAGTCACTTTTGGAAGAAATTAGACCTGGAAAAAACTGTAGATCCTCACTAGTGAAGTTATTTCCTGGACTAGGAGGGCCAAGGTACGGCGTTTCAGTGGTCCACGTATCAGAGGGGCTGTGGGAGAGGGGACTGCTGAAGGGATCTGTCGGTGGATCCAGTGAACACAGATCTGAAGGGGACGATGGGAGTATGTTCTGTGGCTGATAATACCCCTCAAAGTTGAGACACTGGAAATCCAGCAGATCTTCGCAGCAGTTTGTGAAGTTGGGCTCACCGGAAAGCATGTTATCCGCAATTGTGAATGGAGGAGACTGAGACGGGGGCTGGATGACAGAATTAGAAGAGCTGGAACAGGCTGCTGGTTTTTCCAAAGTCTGGGATGAACACAAGCCCTCGGAGAGCCTGGAGAGACTGTTGTCAATTTGTTGGAGAGTGTGACTAAGACAAGTGGTGGGTGTTTCGACAGGCCCACACTTGTGCGTTCTCTCCATTTTGTGCCTCTGTTTCCTTCCTCCGCTGTTCATCTCTGGCCTTTCAGTGATTACATTTGCAGCCGAGGATATAACTTCAGTTCTGTTGTCATTAATAGGGGAAGACAGAGACAGTGGTGACAGAGACAAGGAAAACGGAGGCGTTTCAGTTTTAAGGACGGCCGAGTTGCTGTTCAGCCTCTGAGAAGACGGGCATTCTTCCTTCAGCCTGTTAAAATCAAGCAATCCTTTCTTTCCTTTCCCTAAAACTTGACCTTTTATCTCTTTCTTAATTTTGGGCTCTACTTTAAATTCAGCTTGTCTGAGCTCCTCCTCTTTGCTGTCCACTTCCCAAATATCCTCTGTCTTCCTGCGAAGTTTAATTACTGGCAAAGGAAGACCATTAAAACCAAATTCAGGCTCCTGTTTCTGTTGTGAGCTGCTTTCAAACTGGCAGCAATTCTTTACGAAACGATCTTCAATTTTTGTTTCTTGCCCTACGGCTGGCACGGACTCACCGTCACTTTTAAGACTTTCTTTTTTCTCAGGGAGCAGTTTCACTCCACTGAGAATCTCTCTATCAATCTTCTCTTTCACTTCTACTTTGTCACTGATTAATTCGCTGGGTCCTTTATCAACTTTTTCAAGGTCTTGGTCCTTCTCTGATTTTGCATCAGCTGGGAGATTTACGCTTTGATTTTCAGTCAGCCTCGCGCTTCGTCTTTTCAAACGATGCAACAAGCTCTTTGACTTCTTATTAGCCTGCACGTGAGCCTGAGCCGCCTCCATCTCCATGTTTAACACGCTGACAGAGTCCATGATGGCTTTAAAAGGATCGCATGTCACCAACTCGTCTCTCTTTTCTGTTTTTAATGCCATATTCTCAATTCCTGCACTCTGCATCTCCCACACTTTCCCTCTCCTCCTCTTGAAACGAATCTTAAAATTTAAGTCCGGCTTTATGTCTTCCAAGTCATTTTGTTCGAGGGGTAACATTTCCACCTCGCTTTCCTTTTGAGATTGACTTCGAGTTATTTTCTTAATGCAACTCTGCTGTATTTTAACAGCTCGTTTGTTTCCTCCAAGCTTATCGCTCTCTAGCGTCTGAGCGTTGTCATAGTAACCCTTATCTAGCCTCTCTAATTTACACTGTCGAACTTTCCTAAATGAATGGCTTCTCTGGCCTTCATTAGCTCTGGAGCGAAGCACTCTCTGAAAGACGTTTTGTCTCGTGGTCCTTTTACAGATTAACCTCTGGACTTCTGACCTCCTACATCTTCTTTGACCTTCTCTTTTCACTTTGCTACTCTCCCCCGATTCCAGGTTAAGGCCCTGCGTCGAATCTGTGGATGAATTTAACTCAGCGCTTTCTTTAGAAGCTGAATTCAAACCTTGTTCAGGGCCTAATTCCACTGAACTTCGAAATGTACGTTTCTTCAGAGGTATGTTAGACTGTATGTGTGCCTGCGGATTGATGTCTGGATGCAGATTAGACGTAGCTTTTGCTGAAATTGGTGACCTAAGAGGTAGAGGGTTGAGGCAGGCGGCCGGTGGGTTATCATATCTCTGTGTTGACTGAAGCTGCAAACTATCTCCGCTCGTCTGAGTCTTAAGAGTAGCCGGAGAGTCCTTGCTCAAGTATCCCTTGATATCAAGCTTATCTTCTGCTTTTGTTTTTGCTGCTCTCGGCCTCATCTTTCGTCTCATAATCCTCCCCTGCGCTGAGCAATGGTACCTGCCCCCGTTTATTTCAGTCTGTTGTGCTTCCTCCTCGAGACATTGCACTTCTTTGAGAGCAGAGGTAGATAACCCTCTTCCTACAATGTCACCCTGTAATCTCCTATCTATTAAGGGTTTATCTTTTCTTAAAATATCAGATAACAGAACCTTCGCCTGTTTTATGACGACGTCTTCTTCGTGCCTACTTACTGGTTTACTCACGCTCTTAGCCGTCGGCTCTGACAGTTTAACAACTTTATCCTCCTTACATGCATCATTTGCTATATTTTTAATACACTGCACATTATTTCGCCTTCCAGTTCGAACACTGGACACAATTTTACATTCAGAATCTTTCGCTTCTTCCTGTGCCTGCTTTATGACGACGTCTTCATCAAGCCTACTAACCGGTTGTTTAGTCGCATTAATAACCGTTTGCTCTGACAGTTTGATAACTTCTTCCTCCTCACACGCATCATGTAATTTATTTTTAACACACTGCACTGCGTTACTTCGACTTCGAGTTCTTTCACTGTACACAATTTTACAGTCGGGCTCTTTCACCTCTTCTGGAGCCCTGTCAGCTTTACAGTCCGTATCTATGGTTGTAGTGTTTTCTTTCTGACTTTTTACAATGTCCTGCTGCTCCTCCTGTTGAGTGCAGCCCATTTCTTCTCCTGACACTGTTTTGAATTTCGATAACCTTGTCATCCTCTCTTTTCTTGCTGTCGGGTATATCGCCCACCGTCTCACTTGCATGTCGCCTCCTCAGGTTCACTTTATCGACAGCCTTGAAAAACATTTCCTCACCCCTCTGTTGCCTTCAACTGTGGAGATCTCCGAACTTGCTGCCTGCCTTGCTGAGATCTGGACACCCTTCTTTCCGGCTGGACTAGCGGAGCCACCAGTTTCGGGCCTTGTGCTTGCCTAGTCTTTCCTCTTAGCACCACTCCTTCTCTCTTGTCCTCTGAGGTATTTTCTACTCCTAAAGTCTGTTGCACTGATAACCTCGTTAGGTTGACCGTAAGGTATTGCTTCAGTGATAAGAGTGGATTGTCCACTGCTTTCTTAGATCCGTCTGACGCACTCTGTCGAACGTCGACAGAGGCGACGCTCCGATCGCCTTGTGCTCGGCTTCCTGTGCGGCTGGATTTTGAGCTGTGTTGACGGCGGTGCAGGATTCGACGCTGCTGGAGTGTCTGCTTTGACTCTCTGTGATTGCCTTTTCTACTTTCTCTTGTTTTATTGCACTGCAGGTTTCGTTTAAGTCGGCAGGGCGACAAACCGTTGTAGTGTCGACTGCGTTAATGGACCCTGTTTGAAGTACGAGCTCGGTCCGAACCATGCTCCTTGTTCTCGAAGAGGTCCGTAAGTGAGCTGGGCCGCCCCTCCGACACAGACTTCCCATTGAGGGCTGTGCTACTTACTGCCTGTCTACTTTTCTGATGGGCTGACATGGAGGAATTCATAGTGAAAGGGTTCAAGTTTACCTCTCCGGTCTCTTTCACACTGGTTGAGTTTAGTCCACTCAGCTGGTTAGCGTTTGACTCCACTTCCTCCAGTTGTTGCAGCAAAGCCCTCTCTTTGCTTTTCGGATCCTTACAATTAAGTAAGAAATCCACCGAGTGGCGCCGCACTCTGATTTGAAGGTCCCTCAGCGTCACTTGAGACAAAAGTGGAACTGTCCGACGCTGTTTGGCCGCGGAGGATTTCAACGGGTGCTTTCCTGACCGTCTGTGCTTCTCTCGTCTCCACTGCTTTGTTTGACTCAGTTTTCTGTTCTTTAAGGCGTTCCTCCTCATCTGCTGGGTAAAGGAATTCCTCGAGGGGATGGCTGAGAATGAAAGACAACAAAAGAAGAAGCAGTTAAACCTGAGCTGCTCTAAAAAAAAAAAAAAGAAGAAGAAGGAGGATTTCACTTACTGATGTGACTTCATTAGATACACCTATGCAATCTAATACAGCTATAAGTTATACTTTTACGAAGCTTTAGCATTATTAACCCTCCTGTTGTCCTCGAGTCAAGGAAGGAAGGGAGGAAGGAAGGGAGGAAGAAAAGGAGGGAAGGAAGAAAACGAGGGAGGAAAGAAGGAGGGGAACGAAGGAAGGAGGGAGGGAGGAAAGAAAGGAAGGAAGAACGGAGGAAAGAAGTAAGGAAGGAAGGTAGGAGGGAGTGAGGAAAGAAAGGAATAAACAAGGGAGGAAAGAAGGAGGGAAGGAAGGAAGGAGGGAGGGAGGAAAGAAAGGAAGGAAGGAAGAAAGGAAGGAAAGGAAGGAAGGAAGGAAGGAAGGAAGGAAGGGAGGGAGGGAGGAAGAAAAGGAAGGAAACGAAGGAAGAACAGAGGAAAGAAGGAAGGAAGAAAGGAAGGTAGAAGGGAGGGAGGAAAGAAAGGAAGAAAACGAGGGAGGAAAGAAGGAGGGAAGGAAGGGAAGGAGGAAGGGAGGAAGGAAGAAAGGAAGGAAAGGAAGAAAGGAAAGAAGGAAGGAAGGAAGGAAGGAAGGAAGGAAGGAAGGAAGGAAGGAAGGTCAGAAGGAACAAAGGAAGGAAGGAAAGGAGGAAAAAAGAAAGCAAAGGAGGAAGGAAGGACAGAAGGAAGGAGGGGAGGAAAAAAAGACAGGAAGGAAAGTGGGCCGGTCTGGACCCCTCGGCGGGCCGGGTTCTGGCCCACGGGCCGCATGTTTAACATCCTGCTCTAAGACCTCAATAATAAAACATAAAAGTATAATTATCACCTTTCTGACAAAAACTGACACAGTACAAGTTTAATAAAAGCAGAATTAATGTCGGAGCTGTTGTATTTTGTATTTTACTGCGTTACATTACTCGGGTGTCCCTAATAAAGTGTCGGGTGACTCAAACAACGAGCAGCGCTTAAACAATAAACCTCGCCACGGAAATGATTTGAGTAACAGAGTCTGTGCCGAGACGCATTGATGGGACCAATTTATCTAATTACTTTCATTTTGTTTTCTATCTACTGAGTCGTTTACTGCACAGAGGACGCCAACATGTCCCGTGGTCCAAACCGAGCAGGTGATGCTGGGGGACGAATGTACAGTACGAAGACGACACGGACTGTAAAATGTCCTTAATCCCTCTCTCCTTAGTTCCTTCCTCTTTTCCTCCCTACTCATTCCTTCTTTCCTTGCCCCTTTCCTTCTGTCCTCACTTCCTTCCTTCCTTCCTTGCACCTTTCCTTCTGTCCTCCTTTCCTTACTTCCCTCCTCTTTTCCTCCCTCCCTCCTTTCCTTCTCTCCTTACTTCCTTCCTCTTTTCCTCCTTCCCTCCTTACTCCTTTCCTTCCTTCTCTCCTTACTTCCTTCCTCCTTTTCTTCCTTCCTCCTTTCCTTCCTTCCTCCTCCCTTCTCTCCTTACTTCCTTCCTTCCTCTTTTCCTCCCTCCTTCCTTCCTCCTTTCCTTCTCTCCTTACTTCCTTCCTCTTTTCCTCCCTCCCTCCTTATTCCTTTCTTTCCTTCTCTCATTAGTTCCTTCCTCTTTTCCTCCCTCCCTCCCTCCTTACTCATTTCCTTCCTCATACTTCCTTCCTGTCCTCACTTCCTTCCTTCCTTCCTCCTTTCCTTACTTCCTTCCTCTTTTTCTCCCTCGCTCCTTTCCTTCTCTCCTTACTTCCTTCCTCTTTTCCTCCCTCCCTCCTTACTCCTTTCCTTCTTCTCTCCTTACTTCCTTCCTCCCTCCCTCCCTCCTTACTCCTTTTCTTCCTTCCTCCTTTCCTTCTCTCTTTACTTCCTTCCTCTTTTCCTCCCTCCCTCCTTATTCCTTTCTTTCCTTCTTTCCCTCTCTCCTTAGTTCCTTCCTCTTTTCCTCCCTGGTGATGCTGGGGGACGAATGTACAGTACGAAGACGACACGGACTGTAAAATGTTGTGTATTAGGGAGGAAATACAGAACAGCAACACTTATGTTAATTAACAAGAGGAGACATTATGTAATCTGTAAATCATCAATCCATAAGGAACCCTAAATGATTGATATTAAAAAGATCCAACAACACATTTAAGCCACTGTAACTCCTCACATGATGTTGGATCAATCTAATCAAAACTGTAGTAGCTGCTGTAATGTAGTGAATTATATTATATACTAGTGCTGGTGTATTCGTTTTTGTTATGATATGAATTTTATTTCATCACACAACGTTAGGACCCTTTTCAGTGTTGCACTTCTTGCTGCTCAACAAACAGCAGAAGATGTTTGCCTGCCGAGCGAGTTAAGATGACGATCGTTCACACATCACATCGTGGTTTTTAATAATTAGTCAGTAAACTCTATCAGGCATTTTTTTACTATTTTCTGACATTTAATGGTTAAAACATCTATTTAAATTAATCAAGAAAATAACCTGCAGATGATAGATGAATGGATAAATCAGTTGCAGCCATATATATATACGATATTACAAGTTTCAAAGCAGTTAAAAAAGCCACCTTGCAGATTTTTATACATAACTTATATAATTTTCATGTGTAGAATAAAACCCAAAAGTGTAGTTTTAGTGATTCCAGCCCCGGTTTGTACAACGTGGACGTTGTTAATGAACGAGCCGTCCTTGAGGCTTTCAGTTTGATGATGCATTTAACGACCGCTGGAAGTGATGAGCTGACTTTTTTTTTTTTTTAACTTTAACAAGCTGTTATTCTTGACATTACTGCTGTATAACTGCATTCTCATAATCCTGCCAGCAATGAATGTCTGAAGGTTTGAATCAGCAGCTGGCCACGTTCGTTACTCTCACTTTTAACCGTATTTTACATTTTCTTTTTTTTCTCCCCAGTATCGATAACTCATCATTTTAGATTTAAAAAAAAAAACCTGGTTACCTTTAAAGATACCTGAGTGTATTCCTGGTATTATCGGCCTCGCGGGTAGGTGTCCCTTCTCTCTGTGCTGGCGGAGATAACGCTCTCGCAGGCGTGGTACTTTTGCCCCACGGACTCCTTTGTTTCTTCACATTCAGGCTGCTTCCCTCTGTGTTTAAGATGGCCTTCTCCTTTCCTAAAAAAAAAAACAAGTTAAAAAATACAAAATTAAACCCAAGTTAATAATCAGTTTTAAAAATAAACAACAAATAAAAAACAAGCTGTATTAAAAATGGAAAATATCTAAGTATCTTATCGGATGATGGACACACCTCT
The DNA here is from genome assembly GCA_021039105.1 of Scomber colias. Taxonomy (NCBI): domain Eukaryota; kingdom Metazoa; phylum Chordata; class Actinopteri; order Scombriformes; family Scombridae; genus Scomber; species Scomber colias. The sequence goes on along the minus strand of JAJDFG010001202.1, from coordinate 26,446 downwards.
CACAGGTGCAGCATTCACACATTTCATTTCCTTCCCCAAAAAAGCTGGCACCATAGTAACACGTGATCTCCTCCCCAGGTGAGATGGGTCGAATCACCTCGACACAAGCGCCGTTCTTCTCACCAGGGACAAACTGGGGCGGGTGAAAAAGAGAAAAAGGACAAAGACAAAAGGAGGGTTAGGCCCAAAGGATTTAAAAAAAAACAACAGCAGTGAGAAAACAGAAGGAGGAAATATGGTTTAAGATGTTTAATACTGCATTTAAAAAACACACTTTATTTAATAAATGTGATTGTCACTATAAATATTAAAAGATTACGCAATTATATCATTTCATTTAATCTCTTTAATGTATGTGATGGATAAATATTGCTGCTTACCTTGCAGTTTGGTTTGCAGTCTTCAATCCAGACGGACAAACAAAAAAGGAGATAAAACAAAAAGACATAAAAGTTATTAATTCAATCAAAGAGAGAGAGAGGGGGGGGGGAGAGAGAGAGAGAGAGAGAGAGAGAGAGAGAGAGACACAGAGAGGGGGGGAGAGAGAGAAAGAGACAGAGAGAGAGAGAGACAGAGAGAGAGAGAGAGAGAGAGAGAGAGAGAGAGAGAGAGAGAGAGAGAGAGAGAGAGAGAGAGAGGAGAGAGAGAGAGAGAGAGAGAGAGGAGAGAGAGAGAGAGAGATGAGAGAGAGAGAGAGAGAGAGAGAGAGAGAGAGAGAGAGAGAGAGATGAATAAAAAGGGGGGGGCTCGACATTTTGTTGATCAGCTCAATTCATTTCGCGGAGCTCAAAAGGCTAAGCTGATTAACTCTCAAACATTATTAAAAGATCTTGTCAGGAAGCGGCCTCGGAGTGGACGGAAGAATTAAACTCTGCTTGTTAACATCAGTTCATATTATTTAACTTTTGTGATTGAGAAAAAAAAAAAAAAAAAGGCGTCATGCTGAGCAGTTTTGTTTTGTTTTTGTTTGAATATTTCACCGATATTGAACAGCTGATGGTACAGAGAGAGATATTATAATTAATGATACAAATATAGTACTGCAGATTTTCTCTAAGGTGGAAAATTAGTTTTGAAATAAGGAATTGAACCCTCCTGTCGTCCTCCTCCCCGGGTCAAATTGACCCCATCTCTCTTTTTGATTGTTCCTTCTTTCCTCCCTTCTTCCCTCTTTCTTTAATTTTTTCTTCGTTCTTCCCCTCCTTCCATACCATCCATCATGATAATAATAATAATAATAATAATAATAATAATAATAATAATAATACTACACTTTGTAACTGGAATAAAATAGTTCAATTGAGTGCTTGAGTGCTTTGAAAGGCGGCTTTAAATAAAATGCATTATTATCATTATTATTATTAATTTAGGAAGTGAATTAAGTCAGTGTGAATTTGAAAGAAAACAAATATTTTGCTCAAGTTTTAAACAAAGTGCTTCGTTTAAAAAAGAGGAAAACATACAAAACATCACACTCTGATCTTATTATTAATATTATTAGTTATTACACATAAATACTTATATTTGTTTTATTAGTACAACTATTGAGTATTTTAAGTCGTACGTTTTCATTTTTTTCCAGATGTGATGTTACGTGTGGCTCTAAGCTGCTGTAAACCAATTAATTTCATGTGAAGGATCAATTAAGTATCTATTGATCAATCTGTGTGTTTATTGATTCTGATCGATGCAGAAACAGCACGTCGTAAAACGTTTAAGAGGTGAAATCAGAAGCTGCTGCTAATCCAGCTCTGAAGCGCTCCGATCGACTAATTAATATTTCCTGAACATGCACGGAGGAGCAAAAGAAGCCTAATCAGGTTGGTTTCGTCTTTAAAATGAAAATGAATCCTCTTTCAGTGACGTCAGTAATCAAATAGTGTAAAGAAAACAACAAATAGACTCAATTGTTCTATACTTCTTTCCTCATTTCCTTCCATTCTTCCTTGTTTCCTTCCTTCCTCTTTTCCTCCTTACTCCTTTCCTTCCTCCCTCCCTCCCTCCCTCCATAATCCTTTCCTTCCTTCGTTCCTCCCTCCCTCCTTACCTTCCTTCCTTGCTCCCTCCCTCCTTTCCTTCCTCCCTCCCTCCCTCCATAATCCCTTCCTTCCCTTCCTCCCTACCTCCATAATCCTTCCTTCCTTCCCTCCCTCATCCTTTCCTTCTTTCCCTTCCTCCCTTCCTTCTCTCCTTACGTCCTTCCTCTTTTCCTCCCTCCCTCCTTACTCCTTTCCTTCCTTGCTCCCTCCCTCCTTACTCCTTTCCTTCCTCCCTTCCTAATCAGCCTTTTTTTTTTAACCATGTAATTTGGTAAATATATTTGGATATGTGAGAGAAAAGCTTGACGCGACATGAAAAATCGCATTTTGTTTCGTCTTTAAAATGAAAATTAATCCTCTTTCTGTGACGTCAGTAATCAAATAGTGTAAAGAAAACAACTAATAGACTCAATTGTTGTTTGATTCAATGCGTGAAGGCCTTTCAATCAGTTTAAGAGCCATTGCAGCTATGAATTGGATATATGTGTGTGTGTCTGTGTCTGTGTGTGTGTGTGTGTGTGTGCGTGCGTGCATGTGGAAAAGCATGACTCACGACTGCCGAACAAACTCACCGTGGTTGATGAAAGCCGCGGGGGCCGAGCCAGAGCTGAGCACAGCGTTTTGCGTGTTGAATACATGACGCTGAAGTCGTTGACCCCGGCCCTCAGCACGGCGCTGTCCGCAGGGCTCAGCTCAGCGATGCAGCCCAGCAGCACCTCCACCCGCTCCCCTGCAAACCTGCCGAGCAAACAACTCTCGTCTTTACCAAAATAAAAGCACAGAGCACACTGCTGTTGTTTGTTTTATGCTATGTGGGTAAAAGCATGAGTGATTACCATTGTCTCGTGGAGGTTATCTTCGCTCCGTTGGTCTCCGAGGAGTATCTGTCACAGGACTCTATTTTGACGCCGCTCTCCAACAGGAAGGCACTGAGGTACCCGATACACCTGCGGACGTTGTAGATGGTAAGGGTTAGATTGTGTTCTCACATTAACCCTTAAAACAGGCAACATGCTGGGTTATTTTTAATCATTTTATTGAAGCTATTATGATTATACCTTTCCTTTTTTTTATATCTCATTGTACAGCCATGCAACTGTTGGGTGGGTGGGAAATGGGTTGGGGGTTTATAAGTGGTATACCTGATGGGGTTGATTTTAATGTTTTTGTATTACTCTGTTATTTGCATAAAAATACCAATAAAGAGATTCATAAAAAAATAAAAAACAGGTGACGTGCATCATGGTTGGTTAAGGTGGTTGTTTAATTGTATATATGAGCCTTTAATTGGTAGAATTTAAGCTTATGGTTTATACTTTAATAGAAATGATAAAAATCAGTTTAGAAACTAGTATGTGTGATATTAATGACCAAGGTTATTATAGTTTTTAAATTTTCTTTAGTTTTTCAGTTTGCTTTTTTATTTCAGTTTTAGTTTTAGTTAGTTCAACTAGTGATTTTAGTTTTAGTTTGGTTTTATTTTGAAGGAATTGACTAGTTTCAGTTTAGTTTTATTTTGAAGGAATTGACTAGTTTCAGTTTAGTTTTATTTTGAAGGAATTGACTAGTTTCAGTTTAGTCTTTATTTAGTCTTAGTTTGTCCAGGTATTAAGAGAAAGCCCTTGACATGTAGAAGCTGAAAAAATTAAGGTGGTTGTTTAATTGTATATGTGCCTTTAATTGGTAGAATTTAAGCTTGTGGTAGGTTTATACTTTGATAGAAATGATAAAAATCTGTTTAGAAACCAGTATGTGTGATATTAATGAGCAGAAGGTATCACTTTTCTATGTTAAATAACACATTTAAGTGTTTTTACCATTATGACCATTTTTATACCTTAATGGTGGAGATACAACTCATAAAATCCAAAATATATTAAAAATATGAGTGGAAATATTTTACTTTAGGTGGAAATGAGATAACTAGTAACATCAAATTATGTTTTTTTTACTTCTAATTTTCCACTCCTGCCTGTTTAAGAGTTAAAAAAAATAAGAAATCAGCAGTACAGTCCGATAAAACTCACACGATAAGTTTCAACAAGCTTTTAAAATAAGTGTTGGACATTATTTTATATTCATACTGCTTACATGTTGTCTGAGCAGTTCCTGTCGATGGCTCCCCAAGGCGTTGAAGTAGTCGCCGGCCAGCTCTCCCACCGTCAGCGCCTCGAACGTAGCGTTGAAGTCGTGCGTACGTTGGAAGCGTAGCAGGGTTTCTTTAAGGTTACCCCAGCGGCGGACCTCTGGTGGCGGACTAAAAAAAGGGAGGAGAGAAAAGCAGATAATGGCGCATGAGGAGAGCAGAAGTATTAACAGGTGGGTGTGTTAATTTTGAGCTCGGACTTGTCCGCTTCATCTCTCAGGACGGTCAAAAGAATAAACAAGATTGTAAGAAGGAATAAAATCTAGTTGGTCGACCCTCAGTGTGAAGATGCAGAAGCTTTAAAGCTGCAGTCGGTAAGTCTTATAAAAGTAAGTAAGACTGTCACTACGATCACTCTGGGGGGGGGGGGGCTTGTTTGAGTTCTTCACTAAGGCCTTAAATCATCCATGTGACCCAGACCCATTCATTCCAGATAGTGTGAAAAGTAGATGTGAAGCTAATAAGGCTATTTCCCTTTCAACATTAACGTTAGCCAGAAAGCTAATTTTACAGTCTTGGAAATCTGAAAGGGGCTCCTCCATTTGAAATGTGGTTGAGAGTAGGCTATGGGCCGGTATGAGACTCTGGCGGTATAACCTAAGAAAAAATATCATGGTTTCACGGTTTCATGGTATTTCGATTCCAGCTCTGAAATGTTCCTAAAAAGGAAGAAAAATAAAGACAGACATGTTAATTTAACTTGAATATACACTGTAATGACAGTGTGATTGGTTGTGATACTCTACACTGCAGCTGCACCACCTGAGGGATTTCTGACCAGCACTTCCTGTCTCTGACCAGACTAAAAACAGCTCATACCTTTAGGAACGGTATGACAGAAAATTTGGCAGTTTCAGTTATCGTGGCTTCTTCAAATCGCGGTATACCTTGAACACGGTTATCATCCCACGCCTAGTCGAGAGAAATGGGAAATCTATTACACTTGGAGAAAATCAGGTACATTATATCTGCTAAAGAGGAAACCTTTTTTTAAATCTGGCAACCTTTTCTTGATTTAATGTCTAAATTAAATGAATTAGTGCTATTCTGTTAATTTATACATATGTCCCGTTTGTCTCATGTCAAAAAACTCCTGTACTGCTCTGTTTAGCACCACCAACTGTTGCTAATATGTCACTATCTAAAGACAGCATTACATGAAACTAGTAATCTGGCTCATTTAGCCCCACCTACTGCTCCTACTGCAAATTACCAGAATCCACCGAGACCCGACAAAAAGACCCAATCAGAGCCAGGATTGTGTCTGATGGAGCGTCTGACAGCTGACAGCCCCCTCCCCCTCCCCCTTCCTCCTCACAGCCCCCTCAGCTCAGTCAAGCTCATATCTCCGAGTTTCTAGGTAAGGTATAGCCATGTGAAAGTCACTGTAAAGCGTTCTATATCTAGCTGTGTGGAGGGTTAGGTAGCTCATGTATTACCGATCGGGTGCACGTGGACTTTGGAGGCAGGGGCAGGAGTGCAGCGGAGAGAGAGAGGGAGAGGGGGAGGGGGAGGGGGAGGGGGAGGGGGAGGGGTCTGAAAGTTGTACTTCTTCAAATTTGATGCTAAGTCCTCTCTCTCTCCTCAAAAGTTACCAACTGCAGCTTTAAAACATTCAATCAAATCTTAGAAAATCAATCCTGAAACAGACGACAGGAAGCCAGTAGAGAGTAAATCCACTCCTGGTTATAATGTGATCAGCTCATCTGCATTTTTTAAAACATGCATTTTTTAAATGTTCTGAAATAATCATCGACTACAACCTTCAAAGAGCTCAACACTGCCTGCTTTTTAAGACACTTGCTGTGAGACTAAATGTTCACTGGGTCAAATAAACTTTAGATAGCAAATAGGCATGGGATGATAACCGTGTTCAAGGTATACCGTGATATGAAAAGTAGTATAATAACCGAAACCGCCAAATTTTCTGTCATACCGTTCCTAAAGGTATGAGCTGTTTTTTGTCTGGTCAGAGACAGGAAGTGCTGGTCAGAAATCCCTCAGGTGGTGCAGCTGCAGCGTAGAGTATCACGACCCCTCACACTGTCATTACAGATTCAGGTTAAATTAACATGTATGTCTTTATTTTTCTTTCTTTTAGGAACATTTAAGAGCTGGAATCGCAATACTACAATACCGTGAAACCGTGATATTTTTTCTTATGGTTATCATACCGCCAGAATCTCATACCGGCCCATGCCTACTAGCAAACCAAGGACAATAACTCACTGATATTACTGTCACTTTGCAAATGAAGAAATGTTTAGCTTATCTTAAAACAACACCAACAACAGTCAGGAAGATAAATGATGATATAAAACCTGTTTTTCTTGCTGTAATCATTCCTCCTGTTCATACGGACCATTAGAAGATCCTTTCATAATAAGATAACAATAGAAGTGATGATTGGGGACAAAATCCACATCCAGTCCTCCTTATTTGCAAAACAAATGTATTTAAAAGTTTATCTGAAGCTAATATGAAGCTTCACTCGTCCAAATGAGTCAAATCAAGTAGATATCTTTCAATGTTACAGTCTTTTTAGCGTCATTCATTTAACCTCTCAGCTTCAAAATAAAGCCAATTATTGTATTTAATTTGGGTAAAAGTCAAAAGGGCAAGTACACATTTTTTAAAAGGCTGTCTTATAACAATAGCTCAGAGGCCCAGATGGACTTTGAAACCAGTTTTTTCTTGCTGTAATCATTCCTCCTGTTCATACTGACCATTAGAAGATCCCTTTATAATGCATTAATAATCTAAATGTGCCAAAATATAATTTAAAAGTTGATCTGAAGCTAATATGAAGCTTCACTCGTCCAAATGAGTCAAATCAAGTAGATATATTTCAACATTACAGTCTTTTTAGTGTCAAAGTCTCTCTTTTTGTTACTATACTTCCACCACAGCTCAACAGAGGAAACACAAAGAGTGAATTTGATGCTAAAAAGACTGTAAATGTGTCAGATATCCACTTAATATGACTAACTCAGACTGCTGAAGCCTCATATAAGCTTCACATTTAAATACATTTTTGTTTAAAACTTAGGGCTGCTCGATTATGGAAAAAAATCATAATCATGATTATTTGGGTCAAAATTGAAATCACAATTATTAAAACTTTTTTTTTTTTTACTTTAGAAACATGCTGCATTTATTGGACATTTCTTGTCCATTCAGCTTAATACATTTTCTCTCCCAGCAGCAGGAAATGTGCAGAGATATTAGAGCTGAGCGAGTTACCATGACGATAGTTCACACAACACATCCTGGGTTTTTAATAATTAGTTAATAAACTCAGCATCGTCTGACGCAGGCTGGAAACTCTGCACTTTTATTTACAGTTAAAACATTTCGCCGTGTGTTTCAGCTTCTGTCAAACTAACAGTCCTGCGGCAGCTTCCGGTCTAAGCTTTTCAAAATAAAACCTTTGTTATTGAGCGCTATCTCATTATTATTAAAAATCGTTTCCCTTCGATTTTATTAGTTTTGAAATCATTTTGCCTCTAAATCGTAATCACAATCAAATTTCGATTAATTAAGCAGCCTTATTAAAACTAGGGCTATAGATTTCATCCCTCATCACTTACACAGTGAACACATCAGGTGAAGAACTTCTAAAACACTCAGTAAAAAACAGGAGGAAAAAACTGTTTTGGGCTTTTTACTGTTGTTTTTAAAAACTTTGAACTTGCCCTTTTAAAAAAAAAAAAAAAAGGCCAGATCTGGTTGTTGTGTCACTCAAACACACCCAGTAAACACAGCAGGTGAGTATAGTTGTGCGTTGGTGTTGAAATCAAGGGGGGGGGGGGGGCTCGGGCGGTCGTTGTGATGGATTGAGGCCGTTACCTGATGTTCATCTTGTGGGTGCTGAAGCCCAACAAAGGGTCCAGCACCAAACTGGTGGCCAGGTCATCGGTCTCACACAGCTCCTTCACACTCATTCTAGTGCATCCGTCCATCGCCTCCCACCATCAGCATGCTGCAATAAAAAAAAGAGAAGAAGAAGAAAACTATAAAAACAACAGCGACACCAGAGCAGAGTCATGTGAGACTGTTTACAAGCAACACAAGAATGATCATGTTTTTGACCCCGTCTGTTTTGACTGTTCCTTCCTTCCTCTTTTCTTTTCTCCCTCCTACCTTCCTTCCTTCCTTCCTTTCTCCCTCCCTCCTTCTCTCTTTCTTTCCTCCCCCCTACCTTCATCCCTTCCCCTGTCCTTCTTTCCGTCCATCCTCTTTTCCTTTCACCCTCCCTCCTACCTTCCTTCCTTTCGTTCTTTTCTGTCCTGCCTTCCTTCCTCCCTCCCTCCTTCCTTCTTTCCTTCCCTCTTTCCTCCTTCTCTCTCTTTCCTCCCCCCTATCTTCCTCCCTTCCTTTTTTCTTTTCTCCCTCCCTCCCACCTTCTTTCTTTCCTCCCTCCTACCTTCCTTCCTCTTTTCCTTTCACCCTCCCTCCTACCTTCTTTCCTTCCTCCTTCTCTCTTTCTTTCCTCCCCCCTACCTTCCTTCCCTCCTTCTCTCTCCCCCCCCCCACCTTCCTCCTGTCCTCTGTCCTTCTTTCCTCCCTCCCTCCCTCCCTCCTACATTCCTTTCTTCTTTCCTCCACCCTTCCTTCCTTTCTTTCCTCCACCCGTCTTTCCTTCCTTCCTTGACTCGAGGACAACAGGAGGGTTAATACAGAATGGAAAACTAACAAGAGGGCTCAAAGCAAAATAGCCCTTAAAGAAATATAAAATTGCCCTTTGAATTTGGGGGTGGGGGGCTTTTAATTACCCTCGTAAATAAACAGTTAAAGCCTTTTTTTTAACAAGAGTGTGTCAGGATCAGGACGTTGCTCTGTAGTCAAAGTGCAACTCTGAAATGTCTGGGACAGCACAAGCCCTTAGAAGTACCTTCAGAAAACGCTGACGGAGCGCATGTTATTTTAAACCCCGGAGTGCCACACATAACACGACGGACAATCAGCAATGTGGCGGAGAGGTTGAACTGTGACGCAACTTTTAAAAAAAATTAAAAATATGCATTAAAATGTATAAAAATACTGTAACAGGAGGATTATAACTCAGTGTGAGTATTTCTTGCATTACAGGTTCAGCTACTCCCTTCTTCTTCTTCTTCTCTCTTTTTTTTTTATATGAGTCATTGAATATTTGACTGTCATGCAAAACAGAACAAGAGTATTTCCCAACATTTGAGAGAGAGAAAAAAGGAAAAACCCAAACTGGAAATGATCCAAAAACACCCCTGAAACATATTTCATGAGGGTAATAATAAAAAGTTAATTTCCCAGCCTGTCGGTTGTGCTACCTGTAGTACTCTCATATTAAAACCAGGACACTGTGGCATGTAAACACCTCGTTCAGGTTCGTAGTAGACTAAATAGGTCGCTGAGATTAGAATCAGATTTTTTTTTTTTTTTCCTCTGAGTTGTAAGTAGTAGGAATTCAATGTGGTCCAGATGTCAACAGGAAAAACAATAAACATGCAGACTTAAAAAAAATAAAAGAAATAAAAACACAAAGATAACAGAGTAAGAAAGAGAAGGAGAGACTCTGCTTACTGAGATAATAAAGCTGTGTGTGTTATATAAATAGAGAAGTATATATATATGTTTATTAATTTACTTTATAACGTGCAATAATAATAATAATAATAATAATAATAATAATGATAAGAAGAAGAAGAAGAAGAAGAAGAAGAAGAAGAAGAAACTCAGGCATCTTATCATTCAACACAACTTTAACTCCTGTATATAATGTTAATATTGTTCTAGTAATGTCCATTTATTGCTTATTTATTGTTCTTTATTCTTTCTATTATTATCCACTTACTGCTGCAATAAGGAATTAAATGATCGTATATTATCTGCATGTATATTAACATGATTAAAAAACTATTTGTGTGCAAAAAAGCTGCAAATAAATAGATGTATATACATGTTTATTTATTCATTTCTTCTACTTTAAAATAAAAAAAACAATATCAAACTCGGGTATCTTATCATTCAACACAACTTTTACTCCTGTATATAATGTTAATATTATTCTAGTAATGTCCATTTATTGCTTGTGTACTTACTTTATTTATTTATTGTTCTTTATTCTTTATTTAACTACCCACTTACTGCTGCAGTAATGTATATTTCCTCCACTGTGGGACTAATAAAAGGAACATCTTCCTCTCATATATTATTATATTATCTGCATGTATATTAACATGATTAAAAAACTATTTGTGTGCAAAAAAGCTGCAAATAAATAGAAGTATATACATGTTTATTTATTCATATTTTCAAAACTCGGGTATCTTATTCAACACCATTTTACTCCTGTACTTAATGTTACTACTCTTCTATTATATTGTGTATATACTTGGCTTGTGTACTTACTTATTATTTTATTATATTATTATTCTTTCTATTACTATTCACTTACTGCTGCAATAATGTATATTTCTCCACTGTGTGACTAATAAAAGAAACATCTTCCTCTCATAAAATAAATAGGAGTATATACACACACATGTTTATTTATTCATATTTTCTACTTTAAAATAAAATAACAATATCAAACTCAGGTGTCTTATCATTCAACACCATTTTACTCCTGTACTTAATGTTTTTCTACTATATTTTGTATATACTTGGCTTGTGTACTTACTTATTATTTATCTTTATTCTTTCTATTATTATCCACTTACTGCTGCAATAATGAATTAAATTATCATATATTATCTGCATGTATATTGACATGCTGTGTGCAAAACAGCAGAATATAAATAGAAACATATATGTTTACATACATATTTATTTATTAATTTAGTCACTTTAAATAACAATCTGTGGAATAACTATATCAAACTCGGGTATCTTATCATTCAACACTAATATTACTCTTATACATAATGTTACTATTTCTCTATTATATTTTGTATAAACTTTATATTACTATCCACTTCGCTGCTGCAATAATGTATATTTCTCCACTGTGTGACTATTAAAGGAGCATCTTAAATTATCATATATTATCTGTATGTATATTGACATGATACAAAACTGTGTGTCCAAAAAAAGCAGAAAAGAAATAGAATTATATATTTATTTATTTTAATTAATTATTTTTTATTTATTTCACTTTATAACGTGCAATAACAATATAAAACTCGGATATCTTATTAAACACTAATATTATTCGTATACATAATGTTAGTGTTTTCTACTATATTTTTATTATTTATTGTTTTTACTCTCCATTTACTGCTGCATTAATGTATATTTCTCCACTATGTGACTAATAAATTAATAACTTAAATCATCATATATTATTTGCATGTATATTGACATGATATTCTTCTTTTTTTATTTAATAAATAACTATGCGTGTGCGAAATGAAGAGCTGCACAAACGATAAGAACAGATGATAAGAAAGCCCGGATCCTGTGAGTATCATCGTGCAAACAGGTCTATGAATAAGTTTCTCACGCTAGTGCATGTAAACAGCATGCCTTAAAAATATGCTTGGTACTCTTATGGAGTTGTGCATCCCAGCTGATCCCAGCCTGCAAATAAACAAGTTACTCGATCATTTGCTGACTCCCACCACAAAAAAACACCCTGTCGTCGTGCGTGCTGTAAAAACTAAGCTTGCAAACAACCTAACCTGAGCTTGTTAGTTAGGAATGTGTCTCGAGCTTTAGCACCTCGGCTTGCTGTGGAAAATACGCCTGGCAATCAGCTGGAGTACGAGGGGTAAAAAAAAAAAAAAAAAAAAAAAAAAAAAAGAGGGGCGCTAACTAAATAGCAGCTAGGCCTGCAAGCTAACAGGGACTGCAGCGGTGATGAAATGCAGCAACTACGAGGGAAGCTGTGCAGCAACCTGCAGCTATTTGGGTGCATGCTGCGCAATAAAAGAGGTTAAAAACTTACCTGGGAGTGTTTTGTAGTCAACGAAAGTCGTGTCAGATGGACTGTTTTTCTTCCTTTCGCTCCCCTGTTCACCTGGGCAGGGAGAGAGAGAGTTAGCCTAGCAGCTGCTGCAGCAACTAGCTTCCCCTATCCGTGTCCGACCAGACGAGAAGGAGAAAACAAAAATGGAGCCTCCTCTTCACTTTGTGGGAACTTGCTGGGGATTTTTAGCGACTGCAAATCCCAGTTTGAACACTAATATGCAGCATAAGGTGATGACAAACCAGTTGGGGAAATGTATGTAGCTAACTAGCGTTGCACAAGGCTCGTTTAGTAGCAATTGGGGAGAAGAAAAAAAAAAGTTGATGAGCGACGTCCACTCAGTGCAACCGAACTACCGATGGACCCGCCCACACGCTGCTTGATTGGCTATTGGCTGAATTCGAGTGCAGAGCTGTGATTTATTGGTCGGGAATGTTTATGGGCGGGGCTTCGAATGCGGGTATGTTTTTTCTCCCTCTTCTTTAGAATGTTGATAACAGAGTCGAGGTGAGTGTTTATAGGCGGTGCTTCCAATACGGGTATGTTTTATTTCTCCCTCCTCTTCTTTACAATGTTGACAACAGATTAGAGGTCAATGTTTAGCTGTGTGCATCCATGCAGCGCAGAGATGCTGTCACGCGGGAGCAATACTACACTACTACTAGCTATTGTTTGCTGTGTTTTCACCTTTTTACATTGCATATTGCAAATTGTTGCTCTTATTGATTGTTAATATTGTTATAAAGTTGTTTTTAATTGTCTTAAATGTTCTTGTGGCTCAGAGAGTGCTATCTAAATTTCATTATATTGTTGTCTGACCCTCAATATAATGACAATAAAGCTATTAAAATAAATATACCCCACCTGCTACTATATATATCACACTTATGTCACACTTACTATTAACCTAGAAACATTACAGTACCCGCTATACCTATGAATAATATATATTTATTTAGTTTAAAATTCTGCACATTTCACTCATTACTGTATAGTTCAACTGGCTGTATATACTGTACAAAACCACCCACTATATGTCCTTAAAGTAACATGTATTTTTAATTACCATTTAATATTTATTTCATCGCTCTGCACCCTTTCACTTCTTCTTTGCACCATTTGTAGTCTGTTAACAGTTCACAGAAACGGTTTCACTTGTATATATATATATATATATATAATTTTTTTTTTGTTATTTTAGATGTTCTTTAGATACTGCAGTATGCAAGTATTTTAGTATTATTTATTACATACTGTATATATATATACTTATAATTGTTTTAACTTTCATGACACCCAACAAAGAAAGCAAGCAACAGAAATATAGTAAATCTATACACACACACACACACACACACACACACACACACACAGACACACATATACACACATATACATACATAACAACACAATATAAGCTAGGATGTATGTTTATATACTCACACTAACAATAAAAGCACATTTATAAAGCGATGAGATTATGAGATTATTATGAGATTATGTCTGCTATGATCCCCTCTAGACATGTTTGATGCAAAAAACTATACTCTACTTTAAAGATTGATTAGTATCTGATTTGATTACTCCATAAAAAGTTATTATTGGTTATTATCTTGTATAGATAGATAGACAGATAGATAGATAGATAGATAGATAGATAGATAGATAGATAGATAGATAGATAGATAGATAGATAGATGGATACACCTCTATATTTAATGGGAAAAAACTAAAATCTTATCACTAAAAATACCCAAAAGTTGTACTAATAACACAAATATGTTTATACATGTAATAAATAATAATAGAATACTCAGTGTGCAAAAAGCGCCAGTAAAAGTGAACTGCAGCATCTTAAAAAATATCTAAAATGACATTTATTCCTTTTCTCTCATTAAATATTCCAAACTCTGAATATCTAAAAGTATTTCATATCAAATGCTTTCCTGTTGGACACAAGCTGTTTACTACTTTACTGTAAATCTCAGTTTATTTTCAGTATGTGTGTAAGTTTCCACATCAAACTGAGTCCAGGATTGACTTCCAAACTAGTTGTAATGTCAGAAATCCTCCTAAAATCTGATTTTTAATGAGCACAGAGAAACTTTCCACTTTTCAGTCGATGAATAAAAACAAACTCTGCACAGCGACGCAAAAAAAAAAAAAAAACAAGTGTAGAAACAAGAAGGAGAAACATTTTTAACTGGAGGGGGACCTTACAGTTAGAACACTTATTATTTACATATAATTTAAATTAATGAGTAGTTCACACAACACTGGATTAGTGTTTCTGGGAGGTACAATTCAATTTCAGAGGGGACATTTATTACAGTTTACAGGCTGTAATTAGGAGTGAAGCAATCAGTTTTTATTATGAACCAGTTGAGATGACGATGAGGATGAAGCTGCAAATCATCATGAGTCCACCACTATTTTGTTTTTGGCCACAAAAATCTGAACAATACTCATAAATAAATTGAAGGCTTTGAGTCAGATAAAGAGATCAGATGAATGAGAATACAAAAACAATGAGGCCGATAAAAGCAACTAATACAATTAACCCTCCTGTTGTCCTTGAGTCAAGGAAGGAAGGGAGGGAGGAAGGAGGGAGGAAAGAAGGAAGGAAAGGAGGGAGGAAGGAGGGAAGGAAGAAGGAAGGAAAGGAGGGAGGGAGGTAAGGAAGGAAAGGAGGGAGGGAGGAAGGAAAGGAGGGAGGAAAGAAGGAAGGTGGGAGGAAGGAAAGGAGGGAGGAAAGAAGGAAGGAGGGAGGAAAGACAGAGAGAAGGAGGTAAGGAAGGAAAGGAGGGAGGGAGGAAGGAAAGGAAAGAGAAGGAGGGAGGAAGGAAAGAGAGAAGGAGGTAAGGAAGGAAAGGAGGGAGGGAGGAAGGAAGGAGGGAGGAAAGAAAGAGAGAGGGAGGTAAGGAAGGAAAGGAGGGAGGGAGGAAGGAAAGAGAGAAGGAGGTAAGGAGGGAGGGAGGAAGGAAGGAGGGAGGAAAGAAAAAGAGAAGGAGGTAAGTAAGGAAAGGAGGGAGGGAGGAAAGAAAGGAGGAAGGAAGGAACAGTCAAAACGGACAGGGTCAATTTGACCCGGGAGGACGACACAAAGGTTTAAAGGCTGTAATTATGTGTTATAATTAAATAGACAGAATAAATAAAAACAGACTAGAGATATAACTATAACTTTAACTATTACTACTAGTGATGTATAAAAACCTTTAATGCATCAAATACCATTAAAAAGGGAACTTAGGTGTCCTCTAGTCTATTAAATGGCCTCTCAGACAAAATGTTCTTATCTTAGGGTTTGATTTTTGTTGATTGCATTATCTCCCACATTGTTTTTAAAGTATGCATGGTGAACACTTCCCATTCATTTACCTGTGACTGTGCTTTTTTTCTCCATTTAAGGACATTTATTTTAAGTTTATGCTGATCTACAATACCAAAAGTCAAAAGTCTGGGCTTGCAGAAAGTGAGTCTAAACCTAACACATTTATATCAATATAACAAGATAATTACTCTAAAATGTAACCAGAGCTGCCGGAGGGAAGGAGAGGTTGTAATAATAAAAGGTATTTTGGCTAACAGACGTGTTACCCCACGCCTTGCCTCTGCGGACAGGTTTCAACTGGAAAACAACCCACAGTGGTACTACTGCATATTTCAAAGTCCATCATATCAGTCAAGCTGTCAGAGATAACCGTCTCGGACAAGAAAAGGAAAGTGGAAAACCTTTTAACACATATTCAACTCAGGTATTTCATCATGTGTCTGAATGGCTTCTTAGAATAATAGTCCAGTTTTTAACCAGCCTGTCTTCACAACCCAAATACGGAGCTCTTTCTTTTTATTTCTCTCTCCTGTTCATACATGTATATAATCTGTTCATGTCATCCCTCGTGGCTCGTGTGCTGCTCCTGCTTTATTTTTTTTTCCCCCCTCGTTGGTTGATCAGTATTAAGAACGCCGGATTAAGTCCACACACAGGATTTCTCTGGGTAAAGCATGCAAACACACACACACACACACACACACACACACACACACACACACACACACAAAGAGAATGACTCATAACTCAACAATGAAACTTTATATTTGTACAGCATCTTTCATTCCTTTCATACCTTCATTCCTACTAACCCACCTTTCACAAAGGTTAGCAGGAAACACAAAGAGGGAATTCGATGGTAAAGAGATTGTAAATGTGTTAGATATCCACTTGATATGACTATAACTCAGACTGCTGAAGCTTCATATATAAGCTCCAGGTCACTGAATGACTGTGTGGATACATTGTGGAGTTTTGCCATCCATCACTTACATTCACTTACACTGAAAGCACATTTGAAGGGGAGCAGCTTTTAACAATGACCCTTTACAGTACAGGGTCATTTGTCCTGTGAGTGCAGACTGTACCACTGTGACACAGACCACATAATAAAAAAAAAACCTCACACAAACAGATCCGTAACAAAGAGCAGAGTTGAATATTTTGTGTGAGAGTGCTTCACTTTGTAAAAACCTGCTGATCTACATTACTCAACAAAAAAAAAAAAAAGCTTGTTTCATCCCACTTTAGTCAGTAAGATGATTAAGACCCACGCAGCTTCGTAAAACAAACTCAAGACGCATGCTAACACCTAACACCCAAATCACATCAGGTTTGTATCCAGGGGCAACGCCAGGGATTTTGGGCCCCCATGAAAAGAGATCACTCCCCTGATAACTCATGAATCCACTGGTACTACATCCTGAAGCACAGCAGGCACGGCCTCCTCATTTATTCTAAAACTTGACTGTCAAATTACCTACTTCTACTTTTTTCTTTTTTCTCTTTGTTAATTTCTTCATACATGTTGAATGAGACCTTTACTTGTCAAGATCATAACCTTTATTTATTTATTCATTTACTTATTTAATCTCCTTGAAATGGGATGCACTGGATGTTGTAGGGTGGGCTGGGGGCTGGGGGGTGGGGGTGTCTGTATATGTGTTCTGAGAAAAATCAAAAATGTTGTCTTTTTATATTACTGTCTCTTTGTACTTTGTTCTCATCAGATCATGTTTGTATCCAGGGGCAACGGCAGGGATTTTGGGCCCCATGACAAGAGATCACATCGGGCCTCACCAACACACACAGGTCATGCACAATTAGTGTAACCGCACCTCTACCTGTGAAGGCTTGCAACTCTCTTGTGTAGTCTGTTACCAGCTGTATAATATTTTGGGCCCCATAAGAAGAGATCACCCTACTGATAACTCATGAATCCACTGGTACGACATCCTGAAGGGTGATGCATGATGTTGCACAGCAGGCACGGCCTCCTCATTTATTCTCAAACTTGACTGTCAAATTACCTACTTCCACTTTTTTTTGTTTTTTGTTTTTTGTTTTTTCTTTTTCTGTTTTTCTCTTTGTTTAATTTCTTCATACATGTTGAATGATACCTTTACCTGTCAAGAAAGAAGGAAGGGACGAAGGAAGGAAGGGACGAAGGAAGGAAGGAAGGAGGAAAGGAAAGAAGGACAGATAAAAGAAGGGAGGAGGGAAGGAAAGAAGGAGGGAGGGAGGGAGGAAGGAAGAAGGAATGTAGGTAGGAGGGAGGGAGGGAGCAAGGAAAAGAGGAAGGAAGGAAAGAAGGACAGAGGAAAGAAGGAAGTGGGGAAGGTAGGGAGGAGGAAAGAAAGAGAGAAGGAGGAAAGGAGGAAGGAGGGATCATAACCTTTATTTATTGATTTACTTATTGAATCTCCTTAAAATGGGATGCACTGGATGTTGTGGGGGGGGGGGGGGGGGGGGTTAGGGTTAGGGTTAGGGTTGGGGGGGGTGAGCTGAGGGGTGGGGGGTGAGGGGTGTCTGTATATGTGTTCTGAGAAAAAATCTAAAAATATTGTCTTTTTATATTACTGTCTCTTTGTACCTTGTTCTCAATAAAAAGATAGTTGGAAAAAAAAGAAAAGAGATAGAAGAGACATCGGGCTTCACCACCTCACACAGGAGGATGGATGGATAATTAGTGTAACCGCACCTCTACCTGTGAAGGCTTGTGTAGTCTCTTACAGCTGTACAATATTTACTGACATGGAGCTGTGATAATATAACACTGTGTAAACATTCATGCAACTTCCTGCATACAAATATAAAGCGTTGGTTTAAGTGTAACTGAAATATTCTCATTAACCCTCCTGTTGTCCTCAAGTCAAGGAAGGGAGGAAGGAAGGAAGAAGGAAGGGAAAGAAGGAAGAAGGAAGGAAAGGAGGGAGGAAGGAAGGAGGGAAGGAAGGGAGGAAAGGAAAGAAGGAAGAAGGAAGGAAAGGAGGGAGGAAGGAAGGGAGGAGAGGAAAGATGGAAGAAGGAAGGAATAAGGAAGGAAAGGAGGGAGGAAGGAATAAGGAAGGAAAGGAGGGAGGAAAGGAAGGTAGGAAGGAAGGAAAGAAGGACAGAGGAAAGAAAGAGAGAAGGAGGGAGGGAGGAAAGAAGGAAGGGAGGAAGGAATAAGGAAGGAAAGGAGGGAAGGAAGGAAGGAAGGAAGGAAGGAGGGAAGGAAGAAGGAAGGAAAGGAGGGAGGAAGGAAGGAGGGAAGGAAGAAGGGAGGAAAGGAAGGTAGGAAGGTAGGAAAGAAGGACAGAGGAAAGAAAGAGAGAAGGAGGGAGGGAGGAAAGAAGGAAGGGAGGAAGGAATAAGGAAAGAAAGGAGGGAGGAAGGAGGGAAGAAAGGGGGATGGAGGAAGTACAGACGGAAGGAAGGAATGGAGGAAAGAAGAATAAGACGGGGTCAATTTGACCCGGGAGGACGACACAAGGGTTAACTCTTACATACTGTTATAGTCAGATTTGACCCTTTTTGACCTTTGACCTTTCAGCTGTAAAAACACTGCAGATGAGAGAGGAGGGGGCCGTCGAGCTTTTACCATCAGGGCCCCTCGGCTCTGGAACAACCTGCCCGAGGAGATAAGGCTTGCATGTTCAGTATCTCCTTTTTCTTCTTCTCTGTCCTTCTTCCCTTTCTTCTTCTTTTCCTTTCTCCCTCCCTCTTTCTTTCCTCCCTCCCTCCTACCTCCATTTCCTTCCTCCCTTCCTTCTTTCCTTTCCTCCCTTCCTTCTTCCTCCCTCCTACCTTCCTTCCTTCTTTCCTCTGTCCTTCTTTTCTTCCTTCCTCTTTTCCTTTCTCCCTCCCTCTTTCTTTCCTCCTTTCCTCCTTCCTCCTACCTCCCTTTCCTTCCTCCCTTCCTTCTTCCTCCCTTCCTTCCTTGACTTATGGTTAATTATGATATTTTAATTAAAACATCTTGAATATGTCTTTAGGGCCGTCTGTCAATCACAGGCTACCTTTAAACTCATCCTAACTCTTCCTCCTCTTATGCAGCACAAACCAACATCTGTACGTTTATATCTGTAAATCTATCTCATCACCAGTCCTCTTCTCAGTTATCTGTTGGGTGTCCAATAAACAGTAGGATCCTTGTTTAGAGCACATTTTGGATATATATATGTGTGTGTGGGTGTGTGTGCACTAGAAAAGGTAAGCTATAAAGAACAAACCACTTTCAGACGTACACACAGTGATGCAAGAAAGGTTTAAAATCCAATGTGGACTTTAAGATTACACTTCCTCCTTTCCTCCTTCTCTCTTTCTTTCCTCCTCCCCATACCTTCCCCCCTTCCTTCTTTTCTCTGTCCTTCTTTCCTTCCTTCCTCTTTTCCTTTCTCCCTCCCTCTTTCTTGCCTCCCTCCCTCCTAACCTCCCTTTCCTTCCTCCCTTCCTTCTTTCCTTTCTCCATTCCTTCTTCCACCCTCCTTTTCTTCCTTCTTCTCCCTTCCTTCCTTCCGCCTGTCCTTCCTCCCTCCCTCCTTCTCTCTTTCTTTCTTTCCTCCCTCCTACCTTCCTTCCTTCTTTCCTCTGTCCTTCTTTCCTCCTTCCTCTTGTCCTTTCTCCCTCCCTCCATCCTACCTTCCTTCTTTCCTTTCTTCCTTCCGTCTGTCCTTCCTTCCTCCCTCCTTCTGTCCTTTCCTCTCTCTTTCCTCCCTTCCTTCTTTCCTTCCTCCATCCCCTTTTCTTCCCTCCTTCCTCCTTTCCTCCTTCCTTCTTTCTTTCTCCCTCCTACCTTCCTTCTTTCCTTCCTCCATCCCCTTTTCTTCCTCCTTCCTCCTTTCCTCCTTCCTTCTTTCTTTCCTCCCTCCTACCTGCCTTCCTTCTTTCCTCTGTCCTTCTTTCCTTCCTTCCTCTTTGGTTATATATATATATGTGTGTGGGGGTGTGTGCACTAGAAAAGGTAAGCTATAAAGAACAACCACTTTCGACGTACACACAGTGATGCAAGAAAGGTTTTAAAAATCCAATGTGACTTTTGTCCTTTTGTCAAGGTTAACAGTGGAAAGATTACAGCGAAGGAAAAAAAGAAAAACCCTCTTATACGGTGTTACCATGGCGCACAGTGACCGGTGTTTTAATGCACACTTGAACAAATTGTGAAGCGATCCTTTAATGGCTGTTTTGGCTCGTTGCCTCTGCAGCTTTCTTACTGTACTTACAGCCGTGACTCACACTCACCACACACACACACACACACACAAGTCACACACACACACACACACACACACCACACCACACACACACACACACACACACACACACACACACACATACACACACAAACTATACAAGATACACAAAAGGGGAAAAGAAAGAGGCTGAAATCACAAGAGACAGAAGAAGAACCTACTGCCCAACCTCAATTCAATTTAAACATAGAAGAAGAAGAAGAAGAAGAAGAAGAAGAAGAAGAAGAAGAAGAAGAAGAAGAAGGAAGAGGATGTTATCTTTCATATTGGATGGAAAAATACTCTTTTAAAAATCATAATCCAGTTCACACACCTGCAATTGAAAGGCTTTTTTTTTTTGGTTTGGTTTGGGTGAGTGTGTCTGAGCAGCTGAAATCGAATAAATAAAAAAACCACACACACTCACACACAAAACACACACACACCACACACACACACACACACACATGCACACACACTTACACACTCACACACACACACACACACATAAACACGCACGCGCATACACACGCACATACACACACACACGCACACTCACATTCACACACACACACACACACACACACACACACACACACACACACACACACACACACACACACACACACACACACACACACACACACACACCAAGAGGACACACATGCTGTTGACTCATTGTTGAAATGTTTGACAGACAGTCGGAGCGGCCTCCACAGAAGAAGAAGAGAGGAAGAAAGAAAAAAAAAGGAGAAGAAGAAAAAAACCCACCTTGAGGCAGAAGATGTATAACCCTCACATACTGTTCATAATCCTGACTCATAATTAGTCTCTATATCAACTCACATCGTTAAACACAGCAATCAGAAATGTTTGATTATCCGGTCTAGTTTTATCAATCACTATTTTATGATCCAGGAGAAGATTTTAAGGATTATGATGAATATAAGAACATGTACAGATGATTTTTGACTTTGTTTAACCCTCCAGTTGTCCCGGGCCAAGGAAGGAAGGAAGGTCGGGAGGAAGAATGGAAGGAAGGATGGAAGGAAGGAAGGAAGGGAGGACGGGAGGAAGGAAAAGAAGGAAGGAAGGTAGCAGGGAGGAAGGAAAGGAGGAAAGGAGGAAGGAAGGATGGAAGAAGGAAGGAAGGAAGGGAGGAAAGGAGGGCGGACAGAGAAAAGAAGGAAGGAAGGTAGCAGGGAGAAGGAAAGGAGGAAAGGAGGAAGAAGGAAAGAAGGAAAGGAGAGCGGACAGAAGGAGAGGAAGGACAGAGGAAGGAGGAAGGAAGGAGGAAGGAAAGGAAGGAAGAGGACAGAGGAAAGAAAGAAGGAAGGAAGGTAGCAGGGAGGAAGGAAGGGAGGAAAGGAGGGTGGAAGGAAGGAAGGGAGGAAGGAAGGAAAGTAGCAGGGAGGAAGGAAAGAAGGAAAGGAGAGCGGACAGAAGGAGAGAAGGACAGAGGAAGGAAGGAAGGGAGGAGGGAAAGAAGAAGGACAGAGAAAAGAAGGTAGGAAGGTAGCAGGAGGAAAGGAAAGGAGGAAAGGAGGGAGGAAGGATGGAAGGAAGGAAGGGAGGAAGGTGAGCGGATGGAAGGAAAGAGGACAGAGGAAAGAAGGAAGGAAGGTAGCAGGGAGGAAGGAAGGGGAGGAAAGGAGGGTGGACGGAAGGAAAGGAGGGTGGACGGAAGGAAAGAAGGGCAGAGAAAGAAGGACGGAAGGAAGGACAGAGGAAGGAAGGAAGGAAGAAGGAAGAAAGGAAGGAAAGAAGGAAAGGAGGAAGAAAGGAAGGAAGAAAGGATGGAAGGAAGGCTGGTAGGAAGGAAAGGAAGGAAGTACAGAGAAAAGAAGGAAGGAAAGGAGGAAGGAGGGCAGAGGAAGGAAGGAAGAAGGTAAGAAGGGAGGAAGGAAAGGAAGGAAGGACAGAGAAAAAGAAGGAAGGAAGGAAGGAAGGAAGGAAGGAAAGAAGGAAGATGGAAGAAGGGAAGAAGGAAGGGAGGAAAGGTGGGCGGATGGAAGGAAAGAAGACAGAGGAAAGAAGGAAGGAAGGAAGGAAGAAGGAAGGAGAAGAAGGAAGGAAGGAAGTCGTAAAGAAAAACTCAGACACAAAAATACAAATTCTATGTTTATTTCTTTCAAACAGAGACAACTTTGTGATTGATTCGAAAACAAACGAAATACAAATAAAAATACTGTTAATAATAATTTCATCATCATCTTTTTTCTTTTTTTTTTTTTTTCTTTCTTCTTTATTGGAATAATTTCATATCTACCCAGCGGACAGTGCATGGTGCAAAAAACATCCCTGATCGATTAAAAAATCCTACGCGGTTTTTAACCTATAGCAGTTTTTTGTTTTTTTTTAAATGTGTGTGTTGTTTTTTTTTTAATTTTTCTTAAAATTTTTGCCAGTAAAAACAAATAGGAACAAAAAAAAAGGAAAAAAAGTGATTTAAAGAGCAGATTTCTTTTAAAGAGGTAATAACAACGGTAAATATAGAAGATAAAAAATGTTAGAAGCGGAGGTTTTATACAGCTGTATGGAGGATGGAGGAGGGGGAGGGGGGGGTTAGGGGGGTTGAGGGGGGGGGCTGCTTGGACCATTTATTCAGATGATGGAGATCTTACATAATGACGCCATTTTCAGCGCTATATTAAATCTTACATGAACCATTTAATTTATTTTGCATTGCTGGAGACACAAACTCTCTCTTCAATTAAGAGATCATCATCTCCGAAAACATTATTACAGCTCTCAAAAAGCCTTAGATTAACTTTTTTTTTTCCATTTTTTTTTTTTAATCATCATCATTATTATTATTTTATTATCATCATTATTATTATTATTATCCACTTTAATCAACATATATTCTCTAAATGTACATTGTTTTCATTCTTATACAACTTTTATCATTTACAAAGACAGAAGAAAAAAAAAACCTTCAAAGCAAAAAAAAAAAAAAAAAAAAAAAGTTTTCCCGCCATGGACTTGCCAGCATGCCAGAGTTTTGGGGGCTATACACTTATCTCAATTATTTAACCACTTTTTAAAAAGCTTTAAAATAAACTTTCAAGCCACCTAAACGTGTGAAATAATGGCGTTTAGTATTATTCACGTAATGTTCCCAAGTATACAAATATAAGTATGATTTTAACCTCTTACCGCTTTTAATTTGAAATTTCACTCCTGAGTTGATCTTACTGGATGTGAATTGAACAATGAAGCACACAAGTCAATCAATGAGTTGGTTTTTTTTCCTATTTTTTTTTTCTTTTTTTTCTTCTTCTTCCCCACACACACACACACACACACACACACACACACACACATACACACACATACACACACACACACACACACATACTATCTAATGCAGTTATGAGTCGCGCTATTATTAGCCTATTATTAGCATTATTCTTAATATCATTATTATTATTATTAAAAAGCCAAGCATGATATTGATTTAAATCTTACCTATATATTGATTTTAATTTTTTTTAAAAAGGGGGAGAAAAAAAAGAAGAAAATCAAACATTTTATTTTCTGAGGTACTGAGTTGAAAAAACTCTTAAATTGAAAAACTAATTTGGAAAGAGAAATATGGATTACGTCAGCAAAGCAGAGCATCTAAAAATCCAGCCCCCCCCTCCCCCCCCCCCCTTCCCCCCCATCCCCCCTCCCCCATTTACATACATGACCAAATATTATTAACCGGCTCTGCAAGTCTTCGAGCGCTGCGGTTGGTGGAGCGTGTTCATTACTTGGACAAAGAGAGAGAGAGTGGAGGAGGGGAGGGGGGGCATAGAGAGGGGGGATGAGGACAAACAAACAAACATCCCTAGTTGTGTATTAGGGCCTTTTTAAAAGGAGGAAGGGGGAAAAAAAGAAGAAAATAAAGCAGAAAAAGGTGTTTTGGTTATTAGAAATGGGCAGTGATACCCTGAAATACTGTAAAGAGAGAGAGAGAGATTTTTTTTTTTTTCTATAACCAGTTGCAAACAGCCTCCTGGACTGTCTTTACTGGGGGGGGGGGGGGACACACCACACCCTGTACGCCAGCTTGAACT
Source organism: Scomber colias (assembly GCA_021039105.1). Classification (NCBI taxonomy): domain Eukaryota; kingdom Metazoa; phylum Chordata; class Actinopteri; order Scombriformes; family Scombridae; genus Scomber; species Scomber colias. The sequence continues at coordinate 1,705 of JAJDFG010001202.1, read as the reverse complement.
TATTATTATTGCACAGTAGATTGTGACGTTAACATGTTAAGTTAAAAAAAAAGAAAGAAAAGAAAAAAAAAATCGTCAAAATTCAAAAGTTTCATTTTAAGGGTTCACAGTTGTCACAGGATACACACATATTGATAAATCTTCCAAATACTGTATATATGAAAAGCTTTTTGAATTCTTCTGTGTCTTATATGGCTCTTAATTATTATTAATATTAATGTTACCCGCAGAAATAAAAGCACGACATACTTTTTAAAGAGCAGATGATTGCAGTCACAAGCAATGCAAGTATTTCCATATTCTTGCTATAATATATATTTCATTTTCCAATAAATAACCAATAAAACTAATTTTAAAAAAGCATTTTTTAAAAAGTATGAATTTAATTGCTATACAGCACCTGGGAAACCACAACTTTAATAAGCTATGAATCAATTATGTAGGTTTGTTGTTTTTTAAATGGTTTTGTGCTCAAATTCTCCATCAGTTTAAAAAAAAAACAACATAAAAACTGTCATAAAACTGATTAATCATTGTTTCCCTCAGAGTATCACCACCACTGTCTCGGATCCCCAGTCCTAGCTGTACCAGTCTGTGTGTGGGTTTCAGATTTAAATAAACCCACTCTGTGTTTCTAACCACAGACTCAAGTGAAGAGCTCTTGACTATAAAGCTGAAAGGTCAGAGCAGTGACGCACGGTTGCATCTCACTTCGAGAGGTGTTTTGTTTGTTTCTCCTTTTTTTTTTTTTTGCTTTTGATCAGAAAAAATTAAAATAATAAAAAATAATAAAAAATATGGAAAAAACCTTCAAAGCCACTTTCACTCCTCAGTAAGCGTCTTGCATATGTTTTGTAAAAGCGGATTAAATGCCACATATATAAACTGCACATGGTGGAGTTATGTTATTATGATGGGGGGGGGGGGGGTTATGTTTAGCTTTAAGTGTTAGTGCCGCTCATATCTACTCACTAAATACTTTAAAATCAGTTTCACTAATCAAACATCTGGAAAAAGTCAAAATTTAGTGTTGAAGAGAATCTGGAATTAACCCTCCTGTTGTCCTCAAGTCAAGAAAGGAAGAAGGGAGGGAGGCAGGGAGGAAGGAAGGAGGAGGAAGGAAGGTAGAGGGAAGGAAAGAAAGGGTGAAGGAGGGAGGGAGGAAAGAAAGGAAGGTAAGAGGGAGGCAGGAAAGGAGGCAGGTAGCAGGGAGGAAGGAAGGAAGGAAGGATGGTGGAAAGAAGGAAGGAAGGAAGGTAGAAGGGAGGGAGGAAAGTAGGACGGAGGAAAGAAGGAAGGAAGGAGGGAAGGAGAAAAGAAGGAAGGATGATGGAAGGAAAAAAGGAGGGAGGGAGGAAAGAAGGAAGGAAGGTAGGACAGAGGAAAGAAGGAAGGTAGGAGGGAGGGAGGAAAGGAAGGAAGGAAGGTAGGACAGAGGAAAGAAGGAAGGTAGGAAAGTAGGTGGGAGGAAAGAAAGAGAGGAGGGAGGGAGGAAAGAAGGAAGGTAGGAGGGAGGGAGGAAAGAAGGAAGGATGGAAGGAAAGAAGAGAGGAAGGAAGGAAGGATGGAAGGAAAGAAGGAACAGTCAAAACAGACGGTGTCAATCTGACCCGGAGGACGACACAAAGGTTAAACATATTTTTATTATTATTTAAAAAAAAAAAAAAAAAAAGGCAATTTCTGGTCCTTAACGAGCTTTGGTCAG
>JAJDFG010001201.1:0-43844 GCA_021039105.1 Scomber colias | reverse complement strand
GATGGAAGGAAGGGAAAAAGGGAGAAAGGAAGAGAAGACAAGAAGGAAGGAAGGAAGGAAGGAAGGAAGCAAGGACAGATGGAAGGAAGGGGAAAAGGGAGAAAGGAAGAGAAGACAAGAAAAATGGAAGGAAGGAAGAAAGAAAGGGAGCAAGGACAGATGGAAGGAAGGGAAAAGGGAGAAAGGAAGAGAAGACAAGAAGGAAGGAAGGAAGGAAAAGAAGACAGGAAAGAAAGATGGAAGGAAGAAAGGGAGCAAGGACAGATGGAAGGAAGGGAAAAAAGGAGAAAGGAAGAGAAGACAAGAAGGAAGGACAGATGGAAGGAAGAAGAAGGATGGCTCTCTACTGATTGGGGTTTTTATATCTATACATTACACCTTCGAGGGATGTGCTTTAATTACATCCTGATAACCATCGTGTGGTTTTATAAATTATTCCTGCCGCTATTTTTAATATTGTTTTAATTCTCTTGAGTCAAGGATGTGTCGAGGACGAAGTCATGAAGGTTTCCTGCTGCGGGAAAACGCATCAAATCTATATTCAAATGTAGTAATTATTAATTCACTGAAACCTCCTCATGATGGTCGTGTTTCTCTTTACAGTCCTGGAGGCTGCTGCAGATGTTTCACACGTTAAACACCCTTTAAACATTAATGTGACGTTATTTTGATTATAGGCAAGGCAGTTTTATTTATATAGCGCATTTCATACACAATGGCAACTCAATGTACTTTACATGAAACAGAAAAACATGTAATTTGAGAAACTTAAAACATACAATTAACCCCCCCCCCCCCCCCCCCCCCATAATAAAAACAAAGTACAGAAAAATAGAAAGACAAATAAAATGATTGCAGCATAAAATAATACATTAGCTTTAAAATCACTAAAAGGACATAGAGTGCAAATGAAAGATTAAAATGTAAAGTGCTTTAAAAGAGCTCAATCATAAGCTCAGGAGAAGAGAAATGTTTTTAACCTGGATTTAAAAATGATTTCAGTTCTGCTGCTAGTTTGTTCCAGTTGTGTAAAAGCTGCTTCACCATGTTTAGTTTGAACTCTGGGCTCAACTATCTGACCTGAGTCAGTAGATCTCAGTGCTCTGGGCTCAACTATCTGACCTGAGTCAGTAGATCTCAGTGCTCTGGGCTCAACTATCTGACCTGAGTCAGTAGATCTCAGAGCTCTACTGGGTTTATATTCTACTAACATGTCATTCATGTATTCTGGACCTAAACCATTCAGTGATTTGTAGACCAGTAGCAGAACTTTAAAATCTATTCTATAGCTGACTGGGAGCCAGCCAAGTAAAGTTTTAAAATATTTGGAATGCTAAGTCCAGTTTCAGTTTGTTTTTGATGCTTATCCGTGCATCGTTTACATGATTTCATATATTTAACATCTATTCTATAGCTGACTGGGAGCCAGTGTAAAGACTTTAGAGCTGACTGGGAGCCAGTGTAAAGACTTTAGAGCTGACTGGGAGCCAATGTAAAGACTTTAGAACTGACTGGGAGCCAGTGTAAAGACTTTAGAGCTGACTGGGAGCCAGTGTAAAGACTTTAGAGCTGACTGGGAGCCAGTGTAAAGACTTTAGAACTGACTGGGAGCCAGTGTAAAGACTTTAGAACTGACTGGGAGCCAATGTAAAGACTTTAGAAGTGACTGGGAGCCAGTGTAAAGACTTTAGAGCTGACTGGGAGCCAGTGTAAAGACTTTAGAACTGACTGGGAGCCAGTGTAAAGACTTTAGAGCTGACTGGGAGCCAGTGTAAAGACTTTAGAAGTGACTTGGAGCCAGTGTAAAGACTTTAGAGCTGACTGGGAGCCAGTGTAAAGACTTTAGAGCTGACTGGGAGCCAGTGTAAAGACTTTAGAACTGACTGGGAGCCAGTGTAAAGACTTTAGAACTGACTGGGAGCCAGTGTAAAGACTTTAGGACTGACTGGGAGCCAGTGTAAAGACTTTAGAACTGACTGGGAGCCAGTGTAAAGACTTTAGAACTGACTGGGAGCCAGTGTAAAGACTTTAGAACTGACTGGGAGCCAGTGTAAAGACTTTAGAACTGACTGGGAGCCAGTATAAAGACTTTAGAACTGACTGGGAGCCAGTGTAAAGACTTTAGAGCTGACTGGGAGCCAGTGTAAAGACTTTAGAACTGGAGTAATGTGCTCTGATCTCTTTGTTCTGGTTAAAACTGGAGCTGCAGCGTTCTGAATGAGCTGCAGCTGTTTAATGCTTTTTTGTGGGAGTCCAGTCAGAAGACCGTTACAGTAGTCGAGATTATAGCAGAAAGAAATCTATAAGTGGACATTTGCACAATACGGACGCACTTCCTGTATGAGATTAGATCCGATGAATAAAAGTAGAAATGGAAAAAGTGAAGAAAATGGCATCCAGTCATCCATATTGATATTTTACTAATTAAATATTTGTTCTTTGGAATTAATTTAAACCTCTTTATTCATTATTATTCTGTATTTGTTTGTTTTTTGGTGCTTTTTGTTCATCATCATTTCACGATCAGCTGGGAGCAAATTAACAGAACATTTAAATTCACCGTGGAAACAACAACGTTAGAGCGACGTTAGCTTCTTACGAGTAATGAATTGTTAAAATGAAGATAACGAGTGCAACATTTTCAGTTTCTCCTCGAAGGCATTTTGTGGGTTTTATGCTCGAAAAGTGACAATTAGTGTGAAACGAAGGATGAAAAAACAGTTTGAGAAAGAAGTTCAAACACGGCCAGTCACTGTTTAACTGACCTTATCACTACATCAGTGGCGGCTGCTGGTGTTTAACCCTTAAACAGACAACGTGCACCAGGAGATACAGACTCTTTAACCTTCCTGTTGTCCTCCCGGGTCCTTCCTTCCTTCCTTCCTTCCTTCCTTCCTCAGATCTAAGTTCAGCTGTTAGGGTAAATGTTCCCTCCTTCTGTCCTTTCTTCCTTCCTTCATCTGTCCTTCCTTTCTTCCTTCCTTCCTTCCTTCCTTCCTTCCTTCCTTCCTCCCTCCCTCCCTCCTTTCCTTCCTTCTTCCCTCCTTTCCATCTTCCTTCCTCCCTCCTTTCCATCTTTCTTCCTCCCTCCTTCCTTTCCTTCCTTCTTCCTCCCTTCCTTCTCTTCCTCCCTCCTTTCCTTCCTTCTTCCCTCCTTTCCTTCCTACCTTCCTTCCTTCCTCCCTCCTTCCTTTCCTTCCTTCCTCACTCCTTCCTTTCCTTCCTTCTTCCTCCCTTGCTTCCCTTCCTTCCTCCTTTCCTTCCTTCTTCCCGCCTTTCCTTCCTTCCTTCCTTCCTTTCTTTAGGTGCAAATGACATAACTAGTAAGGCCTGTTTAAGGGTTAAACAGGGGAAGCTCACTTTACATCTTCATCATAAAACTTGTCATATTGAAGCGAGGCAGTTACAAATAAAAGGAGTGTTTAATTGAGGCTGTTGTAGCTTCATCTATGCCATAGAACCACATCAACATCAAAACTAGCCACTAGCCTGCCCAGGTAGGCCTGCACAGGACAAAGGGCCTTAGAGCAACACTGAACACCTCACCCACCCAGGTAACACCTCACCCACCCAGCTAACACCTCACCCACCCAGCTAACACCTCACCCACCCAGCTAACACCTCACCCACCCAGGTAACACCTCACCCACCCAGCTAACACCTCACCCACCCAGGTAACACCTCACCCACCCAGGTAACACCTCACCCACCCAGCTAACACCTCACCCACCCAGCTAACACCTCACCCACCCAGGTAACACCTCACCCACCCAGCTAACACCTCACCCACCCAGCTAACACCTCACCCACCCAGCTAACACCTCACCCACCCAGGTAACACCTCACCCACCCAGCTAACACCTCACCCACCCAGGTAACACCTCACCCACCCAGGTAACACTTCACCCACCCAGGTAACACTTCACCACCCAGGTAACACCTCACCCACCCAGGTAACACCTCACCCACCCAGGTAACACTTCACCACCCAGGTAACACCTCACCCACCCAGGTAACACCTCACTCACCCAGGTAACACCTCACCCACCCAGGTAACATCTCACCCACCCAGGTAACACCTCACCCACCCAGCTAACACCTCACCCACCCAGCTAACACCTCACCCACCCAGGTAACACCTCACCCACCCAGCTAACATCTCACCCACCCAGGTAACACCTCACCCACCCAGCTAACACCTCACCCACCCAGGTAACACCTCACCCACCCAGGTAACATCTCACCCACCCAGGTAACACCTCACCCACCCAGCTAACACCTCACCAACCCAGGTAACACCTCACCCACCCAGATAACACCTCACCACCCAGGTAACACCTCACCCAGCTAACACCTCACCCACCCAGCTAACACCTCACCACCCAGGTAACACCTCACCACCCAGCTAACACTTCACCACCCAGGTAACACCTCACCCACCCAGCTAACACCTCACCCACCCAGGTAACACCTCACCACCCAGCTAACACCTCACCCACCCAGGTAACACCTCACCACCCAGCTAACACTTCACCACCCAGGTAACACCTCACCCACCCAGCTAACACCTCACCCACCCAGGTAACACCTCACCCACCCAGCTAACACCTCACCCACCCAGGTAACACCTCACCCACCCAGCTAACACCTCACCCACCCAGGTAACACCTCACCCACCCAGCTAACACCTGACCCACCCAGCTAACACCTCACCCACCCAGCTAACACCTCACCCACCCAGGTAACACCTCACCCACCCAGCTAACACCTCACCCACCCAGGTAACACCCCACCCAGGTAACACCTCACCCACCCAGGTAACATCTCACCCACCCAGGTAACACCTCACCCACCCAGCTAACACCTCACCCACCCAGGTAACACCTCACCCACCCAGGTAACATCTCACCCACCCAGGTAACACCCCACCCAGGTAACACCTCACCCACCCAGGTAACACCTCACCCACCCAGGTAACATCTCACCCACCCAGGTAACACCCCACCCAGGTAACACCTCACCCAGGTAACACCTCACCCACCCAGCTAACACCTCACCCACCCAGGTAACATCTCACCCACCCAGCTAACACCTCACCACCCAGCTAACACCTCACCCACCCAGGTAACACCTCACCCACCCAGCTAACACCTCACCCACCCAGCTAACACCTCACCCACCCAGGTAACACCTCACCCACCCAGGTAACATCTCACCCACCCAGCTAACACCTCACCCACCCAGGTAACACCTCAACCACCCAGCTAACACCTCACCCACCCAGCTAACACCTCACCCACCCAGGTAACACCTCACCCACCCAGGTAACATCTCACCCACCCAGGTAACACCTCACCACCCAGGTAACACCTCACCCACCCAGCTAACACCTCACCCACCCAGGTAACACCTCACCCACCCAGGTAACACCTCACCCACCCAGCTAACACCTCACCCACCCAGGTAACACCTCACCCACCCAGGTAACACCTCACCCACCCAGGTAACATCTCACCCACCCAGGTAACACCCCACCCAGGTAACACCTCACCCACCCAGCTAACACCTCACCCACCCAGGTAACACCTCACCCAGGTAACATCTCACCCACCCAGGTAACATCTCACCCACCCAGCTAACACCTCACCCACCCAGCTAACACCTCACCTCACCCAGCTAACACCTCACCCACCCAGGTAACACCTCACCCACCCAGGTAACACCTCACCACCCAGCTAACACCTCACCCACCCAGCTAACACCTCACCCACCCAGCTAACACCTCACCCACCCAGGTAACACCTCACCCACCCAGGTAACACCCCACCCGGGTAACACCTCACCCACCCAGGTAACATCTCACCCACCCAGGTAACATCTCACCCACCCAGGTAACACCTCACCCACCCAGCTAACACCTCACCCACCCAGCTAACACCTCACCCACCCAGCTAACACCTCACCCACCCAGGTAACACCTCACCCACCCAGCTAACATCTCACCCACCCAGGTAACACCTCACCCAGGTAACACCTCACCCACCCAGCTAACACCTCACCCACCCAGGTAACACCTCACCCACCCAGCTAACATCTCACCCACCCAGCTAACACCTCACCCACCCAGGTAACACCTCACCCACCCAGCTAACACCTCACCAACCCAGGTAACACCTCACCCACCCAGGTAACACCTCACCACCCAGGTAACACCTCACCCAGCTAACACCTCACCCACCCAGCTAACACCTCACCCACCCAGGTAACACCTCACCACCCAGCTAACACTTCACCACCCAGGTAACACCTCACCCACCCAGCTAACACCTCACCCACCCAGGTAACACCTCACCCACCCAGCTAACACCTCACCCACCCAGGTAACACCTCACCCACCCAGCTAACACCTCACCCACCCAGGTAACACCTGACCCACCCAGCTAACACCTCACCCACCCAGCTAACACCTCACCCACCCAGGTAACACCTCACCCACCCAGGTAACACCTCACCCACCCAGGTAACACCCCACCCAGGTAACACCTCACCCACCCAGGTAACATCTCACCCACCCAGCTAACACCTCACCCACCCAGGTAACACCTCACCCACCCAGGTAACATCTCACCCACCCAGGTAACACCCCACCCAGGTAACACCTCACCCACCCAGGTAACACCTCACCCACCCAGGTAACACCTCACCCACCCAGGTAACATCTCACCCACCCAGGTAACACCCCACCCAGGTAACACCTCACCCAGGTAACACCTCACCCACCCAGCTAACACCTCACCCACCCAGGTAACATCTCACCCACCCAGCTAACACCTCACCACCCAGCTAACACCTCACCCACCCAGGTAACACCTCACCCACCCAGCTAACACCTCACCCACCCAGCTAACACCTCACCCACCCAGGTAACACCTCACCCACCCAGGTAACATCTCACCCACCCAGCTAACACCTCACCCACCCAGGTAACACCTCAACCACCCAGCTAACACCTCACCCACCCAGCTAACACCTCACCCACCCAGGTAACACCTCACCCACCCAGGTAACATCTCACCCACCCAGGTAACACCTCACCACCCAGGTAACACCTCACCCACCCAGCTAACACCTCACCCACCCAGGTAACACCTCACCCACCCAGCTAACACCTCACCCACCCAGGTAACACCTCACCCACCCAGCTAACACCTCACCCACCCAGGTAACACCTCACCCACCCAGGTAACACCTCACCCACCCAGCTAACACCTCATCCACCCAGGTAACACCTCACCCACCCAGGTAACATCTCACCCACCCAGGTAACCCCCCACCCAGGTAACACCTCACCCACCCAGCTAACACCTCACCCACCCAGGTAACACCTCACCCAGGTAACATCTCACCCACCCAGGTAACATCTCACCCACCCAGCTAACACCTCACCCACCCAGCTAACACCTCACCTCACCCAGCTAACACCTCACCCACCCAGGTAACACCTCACCCACCCAGGTAACACCTCACCACCCAGCTAACACCTCACCCACCCAGCTAACACCTCACCCACCCAGCTAACACCTCACCCACCCAGCTAACACCTCACCCACCCAGGTAACACCTCACCCACCCAGGTAACACCCCACCCGGGTAACACCTCACCCACCCAGGTAACACCTCACCCACCCAGCTAACACCTCACCCACCCAGGTAACACCTCACCCACCCAGGTAACATCTCACCCACCCAGGTAACACCTCACCCACCCAGGTAACATCTCACCCACCCAGGTAACACCTCACCCACCCAGGTAACATCTCACCCACCCAGGTAACACCTCACCCACCCAGGTAACATCTCACCCACCCAGGTAACACCTCACCCACCCAGGTAACATCTCACCCACCCAGGTAACACCTCACCCAGCCAGGTAACAGAGCCCTATAGTAAAAGGTGAAATAATCACCCTATGAAAAGGTGATTATTTCCAATATCACTGAATGCAAATTGAATTTGCTTTGGAGGGATTATAACAGTCTTGGATATGTCGTTGATGAGTAACAAGATTGATTTCCAGGGCTTTTAGTTTTGTGTCCATGTGACTCTCAGAACCAAACTGGCACAAGCACCACATTGGACAAAAGTGTCCAACGTGTTTGATGCCATAAAAAAGGCAAATTTGAGATTTTTTTTTTTCATTTTGTTTTTGCATGCATCTTCTAATCCACTTCTCCTCTATTGATCCAAACCACAGACTCTGCTGTGGTTCTTCTTCTCTGAATAATTTGAGGTAGAAATGAGAGTTAGGAGGATAAGCGGTAGAACGGTGTCTGAAGGCTTAAGTGGAGTCGAGTACAGCAGCAGCAGGTAATCTGTCCTCGGTGGCAGATAACGCTCCGACTGAGACCTTTGTGTCAACCCCTCCGAATGAACAGCAGCTCTCACCTGCGTCACCTCAGACAAACACCAAAGCTGCAGGGGCAAGTTAATCCCATCAGACCTGCTGGATATAAACAGCAATCTGGATCAGGAGGTCCACGTATCTGAGGAGAACTGTTTCAGTACAGTTTCTTACACTTCAGTCTGCAGAGCTCAAAAGTAGAAATCAATTATTCTCACTCTGAAATCATCTCGAATCTCAAAGTGAATCACTGCAGGAGTTGAGCCGATGATACTATTCCAAGGAAGGACAGAAGGAAGGACAGAAGGAAGGATAGAAAGAAGAAAGAAAGGGAGGAAGGAAGGATAGAAGGAAGAAAGAAAGAAAGGGAGGAAGGAAGGAAGGAAGGAAGGACAGATGGAAGAAAGGAAGGAAATAAGAAGGGAAGGAAGGAAGGACAGATGGAAGGAAGAACAGAAGGAAGAAAGGAAGGACAGATGGAAGGTAGGAGGGGAGGAAAGAAGGATAGAAGGAAGAAAGAAAGGGAGGAAGGAAGGATAGAAGGAAGAAAGAAAGAAAGGGAAGAAGGAAGAAAGGGAGGAAGGAAGAAAGGAAGGAAGGACAGAAGGAAGAAAGAAGGGGAGGAAGGAAGAAAGGACAGAAGGAAGAAAGAAAGAAAGGGAGGAAGGAAGGAAGGAAGGACAGAAGGAAGAATGAAATGGAGGGAGGAAGGAAGGACAGAAGGAATGAAGGACAGAAGGAAGAAAGAAAGAAAGGGAGGAAGGAAGGAAGGAAGGACAGAAGGAAGAATGAAACGGAGGGAGGATGGAAGGAAGGAAGGACAGAAGGAAGAAAGAAAGGGAGGAAGGACAGAAGGGAAGGAAGGACAGAAGGAAGAACAGAAGGAAGGAAGGACAGATGGAAGAAAGGAAGGACAGATGGAAGAAAGGAAGGACAGAAGGAAGAAAGGAAAAGAACACAGGAAGGAAAGTGGGCCGGATTGGACCCCTCGGCCGGCCGGTTCTGGCCCTCGGGCCGCATGTTTGACACCCCTGCTCTAAGTGAATCACTGCAGGAGTTGAGCCGATGATACTATTTTGATACCCAGTTAATCGTTTGAGTCACTTTCAGGCAGAAATGACTCAATGTGAGGATTTGCTGTAAACTGAATATCTTTTTTTTTGTTTTTGAGCAACTAGATTGGAAAAAGAAATAAAAAGATTAAGACACATGGAGGGACACTGTGAGTGAAATGGGAAAAGAGAACATGGAGAACTTAGAACAGTTTCAATAAGACAGATAAGAGAGTAAGAAGAAGTGGAGAAGCAGGAACTTTTAGACCAACTCAAGTATCAAGACGCTGTCGAGTGATGGAGTGATCTTCTCCTTCATCTGTCACCTTCACTGATGATGTCTCAGTATTGTGTAAAAGCTCTAAAACCAAACTGATAATCATAAAAATTAACATTCATATAAACAGTCAGTTGGGAGCAGACGGGGAGTTCTGGTCCTCTGAAAAGAAGCCAACCAGGAAGTAACTTAGAGCTGCATTCTATCAAAAGGCCACCAGGGGGCGACCGTCTCTATACAAGTCAATGGAGAATTCACCAACTTCTCACTTGATTTCTAACCTCAGTAAACGTTTTCAAAATGTGTTTATGGTCTCAATCGCTAGTTTAAAGCCTTCTTCAATGCAGTATGATGTTCATTTGGGACATTTTGGCCTCCCTGATTTTATATGTGACGATAAAGCAGGGTATGCATTAGGGCGTGGCTACGTCTTGATTGACAGGTTGATTGACCAATGTCCTCGAGATCCAGCCCTCGTAACCAATCGCAGCCTCCCCGCTCCGCCGATGGTCCCGCCCATACGTCCGTCCATGACTCCGCCTCATGCCCATATAAGTAGAATCCGTGTTTTTATTTTTCCCAGCATGCACCTGAAATTTTCAAGATGGCGCTGCCTAGATTAGAAACTATTGGCTTCCGAGCAGCAGTCCACAAACCAATGGGTGACGTCACGGATGTTACGTCCATTTCTTATATACAGTCTGTGCTTTAGACCAACTCATGTATCGAGACGCTGTAGAGTGATGGAGTGATTGTCTCCTTCATCTGTCACCTTAACTGATGATATCTCAGTATTGTGTAAAAGCTCTAAAACCACACTGATAATCATACACATTAACATTCATATAAGCCAGTAGTCAGCTGGGAGGCAATAACTTTCTGCAACACCTTAGATCACAAAGATATCTTAAAAAACGGGTAACTGCTGATAAAGATTAGATTTCCTTAGCACCAGCATGTTTAAAAAAAAAGAAGAAAAAAATACCAGTGGCTAAGGAACAATTAATAATTGATAAGATGCAGGGACTGTCAGCAGGCAATACATCTTTTAAAGGTTTAGAGGGAATAATATCAAGCTGGGAAGGGGGGGGGGGGGGGGGGGTTTACAATGGGAGAGATAATGGCTTCTAGGACTGAGAGGGAAATTGGCTGGAATTGGGTCAGCACTGCACCGTTTGACACATACCATCTTGAGTCCTGCATTTCTCCACCTTTCTAACAATATAAGTCAGAAATTCTTCCCACTGAGGCTCAAGTTCAGTATTAAAAATGGAGGAAGCGTTCACGGCTTCACGGAGTCAGTAACCTCACATTATATTTTACAGCTGTGGGAATTACTGGAAATCGAACTGGAGAAATGGGCTGATATCGCCTCTTTAACAGCAGTTAACCATGTGACTCGTAACCTTTTAGCCTTCAGTATACATTCAGCCTTCGTGCTTTGTCCCTCGGGGGGGATGGAGTGTGTTCATGGAGCCCTGGAGAAGGATTATGTTTTTTCTTTCTGATTATATGGAGGGGAAGAGAGGAGGTGGGGGGTGGGGGGGGGTGATGTGGTAAAGGAGAGAGGAGGCAGATAGTGTTAGGCAGAGCATCTGGGCTGTGTTAAGGTACTGGTGAAGGTTAAATCAGCATTAAGAACGTGTGACAGGACTAGTGGCACAGTGGGGGGCATAAAATACAATTACTTTATGATCGAAGGCATAAAAATCAACGAGGTATGGGGAGAACCAGGGGTGTTGCGCGAATTCATTAAATGGAACCATGTGCATGTAAATGGTCAACATGAAAGTCTGCAGCTCGAATGTACAATGCATAGGCTTCAAGGGTTAGGGTTAAACACAATTACTTAATAATCTGAGGCATAACAATCAACGAGGTATGGAGAGTACCATACATTCTTGGTTCACATGGTTCATTAAATGGTACCATGTGCATGTAAATGGTCAACATGAAAGTCTGCAGCTCGACCGTACAATGCAAAGGCTTTAAGGTTTAGGGTTTAGGGTTTAAGGGTTAGGTTTAAACACAATTACTTTATTATTTGAGGCATAAAAATCAACAAGGTATGGGGAGAACCAGGGGTGTTGCCGAATTCATTAAATAGAACCATGTGCATGTAAATGGTCAACATGAAAGTCGGCAGCTCGAATGCACAGGGTTTAAGGGTTAAACACAATTACTTAATAATCTGAGGCATAAAAATCAACATTTATGGGGAGAAAACTGGTCCTGAGGACCAGAGGCTCTGAATTCCTTACAGAAGTTTTAGGAGCCAAAAAGTCTTTTCATATTTCAATGCGTTCTGCCGACGAGCTGCCGACTTTCATGTGGACTACTTACGTGCACATGGTTCCATTTATACGTTTTTTGGAGGCGCATGAAAGTTGGCAGCTCGAACGCATAGAGTTTAAGGTTTAGGTTTAAACACAATTACTTTATTATCTGAGGAATAAAAATCAACGAGGTATGGGGAGAACCAGGGGTGTTGCCGAATTCATTAAATGGAACCATGTGCATGTAGATGGTCAACATGAAAGTCTGCAGCTCAAATGCATAGGCTTTAAGGTTTAAGGGTTAGGGTTAAACACAATTACTTAATAATCCGAGGCGTAAAAATCAACCATGTTCATATTTATGGGGAGAAAACTGCTGCTGAGGACCAGAGGCACCAAATTCCTTACAGAAGTTTTAGGAGTCAAAAAAGTCTTTTCATATTTCAATGTGTTCTGCTGACGAGCTGCGGACTTTCATGTGGACTACTTACATGCACATGGTTCCATTTATACGTTTTTGGAGGCGCATGAAAGTTGGCAGCTCGAACGCATAGGGTTTAAGGTTTAAGGTTTAAGGTTTAAACACAATTACTTTATTATCTGAGGCATAAAAATCAACGAGGTATGGGGAGAACCAGGGGTGTTGCCGAATTCATTAAATGGAACCGTGTGCATGTAAATGGTCAACATGAAAGTCGGCAGCTCGAATGCATAGGCTTTAAGGGTTAAGGTTTGGGGTTAAACACAATTACTCAATAATCTGAGGCATAAAAATCAACATTTATGGGGAGAAAACTGCTGCTGAGGACCAGAGGCACCGAATTCCTTACAGAAGTTTTAGGAGCCACGAAGTCTTTTCATATTTCAATGCGTTCTGCTGACGAGCTTCGGACTTTCATGTGGACTACTTACATGCACATGGTTCCATTTATACGTTTTTGGAGGCGCATGAAAGTTGGCAGCTCGAACGCATAGGGTTTAAGGTTTAAGGTTTAAGGTTTAAACACAATTACTTTATTATCTGAGGCATAAAAATCAACGAGGTATGGGGAGAACCAGGGGTGTTGCCAAATTCATTAAATGGTACCATATGCATGTAAATGGTCAACATGAAAGTCTGCAGTTCGAATGCATAGGCTTTAAGGTTTAAGGGTTAGGGTTAAACACAATTACTCAATAATCCGAGGCGTAAAAATCAACCATGTTCATATTTATGGGGAGAAAACTGCTGCTGAGGACCAGAGGCGCTGAATTCCTTACAGAAGTTTTAGGAGCCAAAAAGTCTTTTCATACTTTCTGCGTTCTGCTGATGAGCTGCGGACTTTCATGTGGACTACTTACATGCACATGGTTCCATTTATACGTTTTTTGGAGGCGCTCCAGTAAACGGGGCTGCAGGGTAATAAATCTAAAAAACATTGCTAGTGTTACAAACCGCTGTGCTGCTGTGCTTGTGTGTTTTCTGATCAGCCTTTAAACTAAATAACGTGGTATACCAAGTGGACTCGCTGGATCGTATATCAATGTCTCGCTGACATTTCCAAACAACATGCACACACAAACTCACACACACAACACACAGCCGCTGTATATTAGGGTATGGGTGTACGTGTGCTTTAGGCTTAGCTTGGACTTTCAGCTACTTAAAATAGAAATGTTCTGACTGATGGAGTTCAGGGTTCATCCATGAGGGCTGCTTTATTACAAACCTGAATCAATGCTGTAGCAGAAAACAGACCATTAATCCTGTTAATCTTCTACATAATGTTCATATTGTGACTCATAATTAGTCTCTACACCAATTACCATTCATTAACCCCCCATCGGTGATTAACAAAGGTTTAATTAACCCTTATTGAAGACTGTATTTTATTTATTTATGGGAACAAAGACATTCACAATCACTATTTGATGGTCCACGCACACGTTTGACAGGTGTTATTTCCTTTTTTGTATAGTGTGGGTCACATTGGTAAAAAGTCAAGGCAAAAGAAATGTGTATATGGTGTTTTTATAGCTCTGAAATGTAAAATTGAGTCCCTGAACAGTATGTAAAGGTTAATGATGTTTCTGCTGCAGATAATTCATAGAGTCAAAGGAAGTAATCAGACGCACATCCAGCTGTGGGCGACAAACAGAGAACAGAGCAGATCAGTAATGACGTTTCCGAGTCGCATTAATAGCTGTCGCCTGGTTTGATGGACGTTTCAGTAAAAGGAGCAAAATACATGAAAGCTATGATGAGATATGTGATGTTGTTTTCACCTCTGCTGACTAAAAGACAAACAAACTGCCTTTTTTCTCTGCTGCAGGTTTTCATAATGGACCAATCTGTGTGCGGAAACGTGGAGAAAGGCATGAATCATTGGACACAGCTCCACTCCCTGTAAACAGTAACTTCACTGCCTGTAATATATCGACGGGCCTGTATTCGCCTTGTTATGTGCAGCGCCGTATTTCTCCGCCTGCCTCCCATCGTTAAGTTCCACTCTGTTACATTACAATACCAGTTTTTTTAAAAATATGTGGGGAAAGGCTCAGAAATGGAGAATAGGACCCACAGGACGGATCCCAAATGTTTGGCACCACGCTCACAGCTGTTCACTGTTTTGTAGACATGAAGACATTGTGTGTGATTCAGGGGAAAACTACCATAAGTGTTGCCATGTAGGGGCATTTAAGGAGATACAGTGATTTGCAATTTAAGAAGAATGTGGGAGGAGTGGGGTTGCCAATCGCCCCTTGGGGCCCCATACTTCCCAAACTTGTGGTGAGAACCAGAACTAAAACATGACCGTGAGACTGTGTGGCACAATTTGGATTAAATTAAAAGTCAGTATGAGTCTGGAAATCTGAGGAAAAGAGGTTTAGTTGGACAACATCATACTCCATCATATATAACAAGAAAAAGGAGCTCAGAAAAGTCATGAATAAAACCATCCTAGTTTAGGAGATCTGTACAAAAGTTTAACTTCAAAAGAGTTAAAAGAACCAAAAGAAGACAGAAAAGACCATTAAAACTATTTCTATTTCTATTTGGATGACAGCAGTGGCCTCGCACTGACTGGAGAGCCGGGGGAGGTGAAAATAAGAAACGTTAACAGGGGTAGACTCATTTAAAGGGACAGTATCATTAAGGCTGAGCCAGATCTCAGTAGTCTCAAAAAAGAAAAAGGAGTCCAGGCAATTAGTCATTGCAAACAGTGGACTCACTGAAGGGAACAGACATCTAACAGGTCACATTCAGAGGGACGGGTGACAGAACAGTGAATTTGGGAGTGGGATGTGTTGATTAATCGCTATGGAAACCCCTTTACTGGTGAGTTGAGGGAGACAAACTGGATGTTCGAGATAACAGGGATATGATATACTAGAGCTGAGTGTCAGTACTCAATACTTTTAAGGTATCGACCGAAATCAATCAATACCAAGTAGTATCAAATCATCAATCGATACCTGCAGTCGATCCTTTTTGCACCCAGAACTAGAAAATATGACTATCTGTACGGACTTGCTCGCTTGTGGTGGTGAATTTGTGGTGAATTTGTGGTGAATTTGTGGTGAATTTGAGTTGCGTGTTTAGTAGTTCAGAAGCCAAGATGCCTCCTAAACGCTGTAAAGTGAGTCTACACTACACACTGTTACACACGATAAAAGACAGAGTCTAAATGTGTTAATGGGAATCTGATGAAGGACTCAGCTGGTATCAGGATCACTTTAAGGAGACTTGGATTGATGCTGGTATCGTCATTTTTTAAACGATAGCCAGCCCTATGAGCTATTGGACGCCAATGGGGGGAGCTGGTTTGGTCTGGTTTCTAGCCGGAGTATGATTCCTATTTACAATGATAGTGGACCAGTAGGGGGAGCTAGAGTAAGCTACATTGCCTGATTAATTGGCGGAGTTATGTACATTGAGTGAAGAGTTTGTGACAGGTGTGACAGGTCAAAGTTTTGTGAAGAATATGAACAGACAACGTGAGAACTGGGTCTGCTCAGTCTGTATGTGAACCATCCATTTTAAAAAGTTCAGCTCACTCCCAGAGAAAAATTATACTTGTCTTTAAAACCAATGTTCTGCATCCTGCGGTGAAGCTAGAGTCAGAAATGGAGCTGAAGGAGTCTGAGGCTCAGAGTGGGGATCGGTCCAGAGAACAACACGTCTTCCCCCGCTGAGTTCAAGGAGCTCAGAAAGTCTAATGAAATCTCAGATTGCTGCCAGGGAGTACCATTAGAGTTTAATATCAGAGTATTGTGTGAGCAGGAGGCAGGTGGGGGAGTGGGTTTTTTTAACTGTAATGGATTCATAAGCAGGGAGTGAAGTGCTACCTTATTCTGTGAAGGAGCTGCACCCCTGGAGCTGGACCGTGAGCCATGATTGGGGTGCAATGGAGTCAGTACTACGACAGCTCGCAGCTCAGGACGGCGAGGAGGAGCAGGTGGTGGAGCTGCTAGTGTCTCCGGGCGCCGATGCACAGCCTGGGAGCAGGAGAGTGACAAGCCGATGGGGGGAAACCTTGTAGATACAGGATGTTGAATTTATTTTTGAGATGAATTTCCTGCGGTGGATGAGAGCGATAAGACTGCTTGCCACCGTGATGAAAATAAGCATGTTTGGCCTTCCCACCCACACAAGCCACAGTAGCTGCAAAGCCATGAACCTCTGCAGAGGCCCGACCCACCCTGCCCACACCATCTTCACCCCTCTGCCATCTGGGAAGCACTGCAGAGCCCTGGATGCTGAAGAACAGGTTTAATCTCAGTAGTGAACACACAGCGTCCACTCCCCCTCCCCACGATAACTCAACCTCCCTCCAAACACACACAGACTGTATTATTTATTGCACCCCACCTCCCCTAAATTTTATCTGTGGATATTTTACTCTCTGTGTGTATATACAGTCTTGCTTTGTTCTATTCATATCTCATATTTATAAAGTATAGTTTTTATTGGAAATGGGCGTCTGTAAGTTGGCTCCAAACAACATTTCATTGTTCTTGTACAGTGATGGATTAAGTTATTTTATCTTATCTGCAGAATACCAAGAAGACTGGAGAGAGAGAGAGAGAGAGAGAGAGAGAGAGAGAAGGGGTTAAACAGACCAAATAAAGAAAATACAGATACACCATGAAGCATCTTTGAGTTTGGGGCTAAAACTGCTTCACTGCACCTTGGCATGAATTCTTAAAACATCTGGATGTGAAAAAAACATCCGACTTCCAAAGTAAAGTGTCAGCTCCGATGACTGACTGGTTGTGTTCAATCAGAAGCAAAAAAAAAAAAAGCCTTTTTTTCTTTTTGTCCGTGAGGGGATCGTTAATAATTGATTATAAGTTTGTACTGGCGTGAAGTCTCACATATCAAACACTCTGAAACTGAGAGGCGTCAGAAGTGAGAGAGATGAAATAACGTAGTAGTGTTGAGATTGTTATACTGCAGAGCTCACACTGAGATGTGAAACCAGCAACACATGCCAACAGCTGGTGGTCTCTACTGGGAATTGTTACAAGTTAATTAACTGAACACATATTAACTAAAACGAATGCATTTTAATATAATAGTCTTGCATTAAATCCCGTCTTCTTCAAAGTTATATCATCTCCAGCTCTGGATTAATATTCTGAGTCTCTTCTGGAATATCTTTACATGATTTCTACTTAAAAATTCCTCATTTATCTTCTACTGGTCCTTTATGCAGCCGCTCAGTTCAGCCTCTGTCTGAAACAGGCCGTTTTAGCTCCTGTCTCTTTAAGGCATCACTTTAGCAACCACCTTAGAAACCACCTTAGGAACTATGTTAGCAACCACCTTAGCAGCTATGTTAGCATTCACCTTAGCAACCACCTTAGGAACTATGTTAGTAACCACCTTAGGAACTATGTTAGCGACCACCTTAAGAACCACCTTAGGAACCACCTTAGCAACGGCCTTAGGAACTATCTTAGCAACCACCTTAGGAACTATTTTAGCGACCACCTTAGGAACTATGTTAGCAACCACCTTAGCAACCACCTTAGGAACTATTTTAGCGACCACCTTAGGAACTGTATTAGCAACCACCTTAGGAACTACTTTAGCAACCACCTTCGGAACCACCTTAGAAACCACCTTAGGAACTATGTTAGCAACCACCTTCGGAACCACCTTAGCAACCGCCTTAGGAACCATGTTAGCAACCGCCTTAGCAACCACCTTAGCAACCACCTTAGGAACTACTTTAGCAACCACCTTAGGAACCACCTTAGGAACTGTATTAGCAACGACCTTAGGAACTATGTTAGCAACCACCCTAGGAACCACCTTAGCAACCACCTTAGGAACTGTATTAGCAACGACCTTAGGAACTATGCTAGCAACCACGTTAGGAACTGTATTAGCAACCACCTTAGGAACTGTATTAGCAACCACCTTAGGAACTATGTTAACAACCACCCTAGGAACCACCTTAGGAACCACCCTAGGAACCACTTTAGCAACCACCTTAGGAACTGTATTAGCAACGACCTTAGGAACTATGTTAGCAACCGCCTTAGTAACCAAGGCTACAGAATGAATGCATGTTTAAAGGTGTGAACGGATGTCAGCTTGTAAGCAAGGTAGAAGAAATAGAGTCTCAAACAAAGCAGCCAAAGAAGGTTGAAACCCTGATTGTTGACTTTCTACAAAGGTTCACCTCAAGTTTTGGAACATAAGATAAGATAAGATAAGATAAGATAAGATATTCCTTTATTAGTCTCACAATGGCATAAATTACAGCGTTACAAAGGTTAGGGTGGATAATAGAAATAGAAAGAGCATCAATAAAAAGAATAAAGAACAATGAATAATAAGTAAGTACACAAGCAATGAAAACAGTAGTAGCTGATATTGATATTGTAGATTTTAAAGTGAAAAACTATATTGCACATATTAACCCACAAGTACTGTAGTGACATTACTGTTGTTTTTAACCCTTTTATTCTTTTTTCATCACCAGCCGAATATGTTTTCACACTGCGTAATGAGCCTCATGTGGCTTCAACCTTTTAGTGTTTATGAATGTAAATACGATTAAGAGATATAATTAAAAACCACGCAGCTTCTAATTATTATAACAGTTAGGGCGTTTTAATTGTGTGCAGTTAAGGATGTAAAATGCTCCACAGAAGATTACCTTTGACAATCACAATTGGGTAAATTTCATTTGTTGCACCAGATAATCACAAAAACACAAAAATAATGATGTCTTTTTTTTTTTTTTTTCCTTTAGCAATATGGCACCTTAAGCATGATGTGAGATTAACTGCCTCATTATCCGGATGACCCGTCATGCGTGGAGGAAAACGCACTTCACACGGCGTGATGCCTCCATTTTTGAAGACTTCCTGGGAGCCTTTTCCTTATTTACCTGAGCGGCTCCTGCTGGAGATCCGGTCATTATTTAGTTGTAGTGAGTTGTGAAGGAAAAGTTCAGTGTCAGACATCCAGCTGTTTGGTATGCATCCAGCAGCAGCTTCCACACGGCTCCTCTGGCTGTTTGTGTCAAACTCCGAGCTGTGTCAGGGTTTGTGTGTGTGTGGGTGTGTGTGCGGGCTTATTCCTGCCTGTATGTGTGTATATGTGTGTGTGTGTGTGTGTGTGTGTGTGTGTGTGTGTGTGTGTTTGTGTCTAAGAAAATGAGGCAGATAAAGAGCTTATATCTATCCCAGGATTGAATGAGAAGCTGTTTTGTTGCAGTGAGGGACTTTGGGAGGTTTTTGTGTCCCTGTTGTGAGTCTATGTTTGTGTGTGTGGACTCTCTAACTGTATATGTGTGTGTGTATGTGTGTGTGTGTGTGTGTGTGTGTGTGTATGTGTGAGGAAGAAATGGATAGATAGTCGTCAGTGATATGTTGTCTGGTTGTGAAGTTCTGCTGATGCTTTATTAGCCTTTTCTGCACTTCTGTGGATCTATTTTGGTGATTCATAGTAGAGAGGTGTCATTCAAACGACAACCTTTGTGCTATTTTTTTTATTGAAAGACTTCATTCAAGAGTTGAGCTGTTGTAGTCCAGTATTGAGGTTCATTAACAGCTGTTTTCAGCCACTAGGAGGAGCTCTAAGCTTCTTGTGTTGAAGTAGAACCTGAAACACGGAGTGAATTTTTACTACTTTGACTCGGTAGTACTGCTAGCTAGCTGACTAGGTAGTAAGTTATGCTGCTAGCTAGCTGACTGGTAGTAAGTTAGCCTGCTAGCTCACTGACTAGGTAGTAAGTTATGCTGCTAGCTAGCTGACTGGTAGTACGTTAGCCTGCTAGCTCACTGACTGGTAGTAAGTTATCCTGCTGGCTAGCTGACTAGAAGTAAGTTAGCCTGCTAGCTCACTGACTGGTAGTAAGTTAGTCTGCTAGCTCGCTGACTGGTAGTAAGTTAGCCTGCTAGCTATCTGACTGGTAGTAAGTTAGCCTTCCTTCCTTCTTCCTTTCTCCCTCCCTCCTGTCCTGCCTTCTTTCTCCCTTCCTTCCTTCCTTCCTTCCTCCCTCCCTCCTGTCCTGCCTTCTTCCTTCCTTCCTCCCTCCCTCCCTCCTTTCCTTCCTTCTTCTTCCCTTCTGTCCTTCCTTCTTCTTCCCTTCTGTCCTTCCTTCTTCTTCCATTCTGTCCTTCCTTCTTCCTTACTTCCTCCCTCCCTCCTGTCCTGCCTTCTTTCTCCCTTCCTTCCTTCCTCCTTTCCTTCTTTCTTCCTTCCTTCCATCCTTCCTCCCTCCCTCCCTCCTGTCCTGCCTTCTTTCTCCTTTCCTTCCTTCCTCCCTTCCATCCTTCCTCCCTCCCTTACTCCCTTAACTCGAGGACAACAGGAGGGTTAAAGTTATTTTTGATGCTCTTGTGAACGTCGGCATGAAGCGAATATTCAGTTATTTGTTCTGAGAAGTTTTCTTTGGAAACTGTTTGGAGAAGAGCAGGAACTTAAAATAAACCTGATCCTTCACACCTAAAGCACGCCTGTAGCCGCCTGTTGGTTCATAACTCGAAGCCTGACAAGACGGATCCTCGCACGATCTCGTAAATCCATCCGCATCTCGAGATAAGACGATTCACCGGCGCCGAAACTCTTCAAACTCTCAGTGAAAGTTTGTCACCTGCAGTGGAGTCAACTCCCTCTCTCACTGACTGTCTACCTTTTTTGTTTATCCAGGTTGGGAAAAAAAAGAAAGGTGACTGAACTGAAACGGACGGATTCACTTCTCAGAGCTGCCGAATCCTGTTTATGTGACTCTGTGAAGGACACGAGGACTGAGAGTCACACGCTGAGAGGAAGTTTCCTGGAGCTAAACTCAGACAGAGGAACAGAAACTGGCTGGAAACTACATAAAAACCTCATATTTATATATTTATATGTATATATGAGCATCTACAGCAGGGGTGTCAAACATGTGGCCCGTGGACCAGAACCGGCCCACCGAGGGGTCCACCCCGGCCCACTTTCTTTTCTTCCTTTCTTCCCTCTTTTCATCCCTCTTTCCTTCCTTCTGTCCTTCCATCCTTTCATATTTCCTTCCTCCCTTTCTTTCCTTCCTTCATTCTGTCCGTCCATCATATCTTCCCTCCCTCCTTCCTTGCATCTTTCTTTCCTGTCTCTTTTTCGTTCCTTCCTTCCTTTTTTCATCCCTCCTTCCTTCCTTCCTTCATCCCACCTTCCTTCCTTCCTTCTGTCCTTCCATCAAGTTTTTACCCGCTTTGACTGACAGAAATGAAACAGATAAAAAGTCTAAAATGATGAGAAAATAAATAATTAACCATAATACCATATTGTCCTGAATATAGACAACCCCTCTTTCCCAACAGCTCATTTAGTAAAACGATTTTTTTGGAGATAAACACACAACCACTCTCTTCTTGTTGGAAAAGTTTCCCTGAGATACTACTAATTCAAGCAGAAGCGAGTCCTCATCCTTCCATTAAAGCAGAAGGTAAATCCCACATTAGTGGATCTTATCATACGTAAAAGTGTGAGAGGAACAAGTCGGGTCATAAAGTTTTCAATCACGTATTTCATAATTTTGACTTTTTTTTCTCTATTCCACAGACAGAAATGGGCCCCGGTGTTTCTCTGTATAGTAGGTTTTGGGTGAACTGGCCCTTTAATGAAACACAGCCAGTCATAAAAATCCAAATTATTACTCATTTATCATAATTTAGATTTAAATCTCTTTAAATTTTGACTTTGGTTCATAACTTTGACTTTTCATAATAATGTCTTTACTTCCATCAGGATTCAATTTAGTTTTGTTTTATCCCGCTTTGACTGACAGATTAAAAAAAAAAAGGCTAAAATTATTAGAATAGTCTGAATAATTACACGTATAAAGAGAAAAACACAAGTCTTATAAGGAAGAAGTTGGGTCATAACAATCCAAATCTTTACTTTTGAATCATGTATGACTTTTTACTCATTACTTTGACTTAGTGAGCCAAAAAGTTGACTTTTCATAATGATATGTTTGTTTCTATCAGTATTAACTTGTTTTTTGTAATTTCTTTTTCTCTCTTTGACTGACAGAAATGGACCTCGGCAGGATTTAGGATATAAATGAAAACATTGTCAAAGTTTTGACTCATTTATTTGATAATTTTGACTTTTTTCTCTCTCGTTTTTCTCTCTTCCACAGACAGAAATGGGCCTCTGGTGTTTCTCTGTACAGTAGGTTTTGGGTGAACTGTCCCTTTAATGAAAACACAGCCGGTCCTGTAAACATCCAATTCTTATTTCCATCCTTGTTTAACAGATATTTCCCCTCACACATAAAGATAAGCCAGTGGAGAGAGTGGGGGGGGGGTTAACGCACCTAAACACAAACACCATCTATTTTAGCAGCTCTGATATCAGCAGCAGGTACGAGCTTCGATATCAGAAGCTAAACATCCCCCAACCATTGGCGCTCCGTTTGGGAAACATTGGATAGAGATTCGGGGGGAATGACACGGAGGAGTCGCTGTGTTTAAAGCAGCATGGAGGTTTTAAGTCAGGGGTGTCAAACATGCGGCCCGTGGGCCAGAACCGGCCCGCCGAGAGGTCCAATCCGGCCCACTTTCCTTCTTCCTCTTTTCCTTCCTTCCTTCCTTCCTTCCTTCCCATCCTGTCTTCTTTTCCTTCCTTCCTTCCATCTTTCCTTCCTTCTATCTACCCTTCTTTTCCTTCCTTCCTTCCTTCCTCCTTTTCTTCCTCCCTCCCTCCTTACTCCTTTCCTTCCTTCCTTCCTTCCTTCCATCTGCCCTTCCTTCCTTTCTTCCTTCTGTCCTTCCTTCCGTCTGTCCTTCATTCCAGTCTTCCTTCTGTCCTTCCTTCCATTCTTCCGTCTGTCCTTTCTTCCTTCCTTCCTTCCATCTGCCCTTCCTTCCTTCTGTCTGTCCGTCCTTCACTATCTCTCTTTCCTACCTTTCTTCCCTCCTTCCTTTTGTCTGTCTTTCCTTCCTTCCCTTCCTTCTTATTTCCTTCCTTCCTTCCTTCCTTCTTTCCCTCTATCCACTATCCACATGAGAGCTTCGATATCAGAAGCTAAACATTCCCCAACCATTGGCGCTCCGTTTGGGAAACATTGGATAGAGACACGGAGGAGTCGCTGTGTTTAAAGCAGCATGGAGGTATGAAGAGAAACCGTTTTCCTTCCCGTCAGCCCGGTGTGATAAAAGCCGAGACCCGCCAAACATCTGGATCTCTGGGAGTGTGTTATCTGAGCGGAGCAGGTCAGGAGCGGAGCCGGGCTGCTGGAGCTCACAGGTTATTTGTGACATTATTGTGATGTTAAACAGGTATGCAGTGTAGTGTGGGTTTGTGATGAATGGGTTTGTTTTTGAGACGGTCTTCTTGAGAGTCTGAGTTTGGAGGATTATACGAACCAGAAATATTCAATAAATAAATAAAAAGCAGTCAGGAGGAATCTTTTTATCTGACAGCAGCTGTGAGAGCTCAGCCGCCCAAGTCGCCATCGCTCTCTCTCTTTGTGTGTGTCTCTCTCTCTCAGTCTCTCTCTGTCTCTCTCTCTTTGTCTCTCTCTCTCTGTCTCTCTCTCTTTGTCTCTCTCTCTCTCTCTCTCTCTGTCTCTCCCTCTCTCTCCCTGTTTCTCTCTCTCTTTGTGTGTCTCTCTCTCTCTCTGTCTCTCTCTCTGTCTCTGTCTCTCCCTCTCTCTCCCTCTCTCTCTCTCTGTCTCTCTTTGTCTCTCTCTCTCTCTCTCTCTCTCCCTCTCTCTCTCTTTCTCTCTGTTGTTTCTACCTCGTCTCTTCAGGAGAGGCTCAAATAAAAACTCATCCCACGTCGATCCTCAC
Source organism: Scomber colias (assembly GCA_021039105.1). Lineage (NCBI taxonomy): Eukaryota > Metazoa > Chordata > Actinopteri > Scombriformes > Scombridae > Scomber > Scomber colias. The sequence continues at coordinate 19,556 of JAJDFG010001201.1, read as the reverse complement.
ATGTTTGTGTGTGACAGGAACACATGCAGACCGTTACTGTCTGCTGAATAAGTTAAAGGAAGAGAAACAATAAAAGGGTTTGGAGCTTCACTGCTTCAAATAAAAACCTGAACACTTTTATTTCAAGATGGATAAATAAAGGAGGGAAGGGAGGGAGGATGGAAAGGAGGGAGGAAGGAAGGAAGGAAGGAAGGAAGGAAAGGAGGGAGGAAGGTAGGAAGAAGGAAGGAAGGAAGGAAAGGAGGGAGGAAGGAACAGTCAAAACAGACAGGGTCAATTTGACCCGGGAGGACAAAACAAAGGTTAAGAAGCTGTAACAACATTTTTTCTGTTTTTCATCAAGTTTTAAACAAATGAAGGAAAAGTGTGGAAGCAGTTTAGTTTTTCTCTTCTTTCCACAGACTTCACTTCATGTGGAAAATCTGACTTCATACACCTTTTATAAAGTCTCAATAAAAAGCCTGTTTTTGTTTCGAGGTGTTAAAGATCTCCTGATGTTTCGATTGGTTGGAGTTCATAGCTCTCTTTACTTCTGTTATCATCTTTTTTCTTCAGTCTGTAGATGTTTCATCGTCTCTGTTCTTCCACTTTTATAACTCTGAGTCTAACGAGGTTTCACTGAAAAACATTCACAGTGTTTCTTTGCAGCAGATCTGTTAAAAACTGATTTCCACACATCCAGAAGTTGTTTTTCTGCTGCAAACTTTCAAACTTCTTGTTTAACATGATTTTATCCCAACTGTTCAACTACAGGTTTACTTTATTTCTCTGTTCTGTCTGATTCTTTCTTCCTTTCACAATACTCCATCTTCAGTTTTCAACCAAATGTTCATACATAATTCATTTGAATGAAAGTGAGCAGCTGTGGATGATAATTATTTGACTTGTGAAGCTACGACAGGAAACAGTCTCATTAGTGGATTCGGTTTCTTTGTAATCTTAGAAGACAAACTGTGATGGTCATTTCTGTTGTTGGACACCTGAACGTCTCATCAGCTCATCAGATCTCATTAGTGTCTGTTTGTTTGCTGTCAGAAAATGAGAAAACAGATCAGTCACTGAAGCAAAAAGAAAAAAAATGTGTTTCTTTAACTTTAATAAACCAACAATGACACAGCTGTTGCAAACGAATACTACTGAGCTTTAAAGTAATGAACATTTTTATTGTTTTATTTTCACTTTAAATTGTAAAAACTTATTTCACATCTTAATGAAGGTAAACTCCAGCAGCTCAGAACTGTAAAAAGATGCCTTACCTTCTTATTTCCTCATTATAAAGAGAAGTTTGTCATTTTAACAAGTAAACATTTGTTTTTAATGAGAAAAAGTTTCTCAGTAATGATGTTGTTTTATTCTTAATGTACCGACACATCGTCAGCGTCTGATACTAAAGAACAAGATACTGTAATGTCTACAGAGATGCACCTCAACTAACACCAATGTAAACTCATCTGCGTCATGATTAGACGCCATGACACCAATGTCAACGAAGGGTCGTCTTTACAACAGGAGAAGCAGAACAAATGATCCAACAAAGACATGAATATCAGGGCTAAAGCAGAAAATACACTAATGAGGGAATGAGGAACAGAGTGACAGCTGATTGGCAGGAGGTGACACTGAGAGAAGAGCTGACGAGGACAGATGAAGGACAGAAACCCAAAACTCCCCCGATAAACTATCATCTTCCCAATAAACTGACACACTAAACCATCACAGAACACACAGGAAAAATTAACACTTCAACCTCTGCAACCTTCCACATCTGCACCAGGCGGGGAGCTCCAGTCCTCTGAAATGAAGCCAACGTGGAAGTAACTTAGAGCTGCATTCTAGCAAAAGGCCACCAGGGGGCGACCGTCTCTATACAAGTCAATGGAGAATTCACCAACTTCTCACTTGATTTCTAACCTCAGTAAACGTTTTCAAAATGTGTTTATGGTCTCAATCGCTAGTTTAAAGCCTTCTTCAATGCAGTATGATGTTCATTTGGGACATTTTGGCCTCCCTGATTTTATATGTGACGATAAAGCAGGGTATGCATTAGGGCGTGGCTACATCCTGATTGACAGGTTGATTGACCAATGTCCTCGAGATCCAGCCCTCGTAACCATAGCAACCTCCCCGCTCCGCCCATGGCTCCGCCTCATGCCCATATAAGTAGAATCCGTGTTTTTGTTTTTCCCAGCATGCACCTGAAATTTTCAAGATGGCGCTGCCTAGATTAGAAACTATTGGCTTCCGAGCAGCAGTCCACAAACCAATGGGTGATGTCACGGATGTTACGTCCATTTCTTCTATACAGTCTATGATCTGCACCAAACAAAGTTCACAGAGTTCATAGCAACATCTGTATAAAGTGACTTTGCTGCAGGAGACCGTTGTTCAAACACTCAGGACAGTTCCTCGTCATGTTTGTTTTTGTTGTTGCCATAACGACGTTTGAAGTGATCTTTTCTAAGAAGACCACATCAGTTGCTCTGAGCGTCTAATACTTTAGAGTTTATGTTGGATTAAGTTGGAAACTCAATGAGGCTGATGAGGACAGACAGAGGCAGGACAGGTGTAAATAAATGACCCAATATCTTCCCAATAAACTGACACACACTAAATCACAGGAGAACACACAGGAAACATTAACACTTCGACTTTAATCAGCTGCAACAAAAAAAACCCCCAAAACACCACGACAACATCTGTATAAATCGCCATTAGTGGCAAAATATGGACTTTTCCCAATGCAGGTATGATGTAATGGCATATCCCACCATACCTGCATTGGGAGCTACAGTGTGTGGTGACATTAATACTGACCGACTCTGCAGAATAACTGATTATTTTTCAGTTTTTCAATAGATTTTTGATTGAAATCTCACTTTCTACTATATCTGTGCAAGAAAACTACAATATGGCTCCATTTAGGGAAACACTGACGACTGAGACAGGATATAAAGTGGATATATTGTAAAAAAAAATTGAATATTGCAGCTATAAAAACATGGAGTCTGGGGTTTGGTTGCATCACGCTGAGATACAACACAATACTGTCAGATTAAAGCGTCAGAAAAAGAAAAATCTGGATCTCTTTAAATACTTTACGGACACATGAATGTAAACTGAATTGATCTCGATATAATTCATGTGCTCGACGTCAGTTAAACGGAGGATACTTTGGTGAGACGGTCCGTCAGGTTTCCTTCTGTCTGTGATTGTGTGCTCTGACAGTAAATCCTCTGTAACACACAAGCAGCTGTCCTGGAGCAAAGAAACAACATATTTCTGAGCTGAGACTCAGCGGGAGTTTGGCAGATCCCGCCGAGGCACAAACTGAGCAGATTCTGTCGGTTCTTTCGGCGGAGATTATGGAGACAGTTAAGCAGCTGGCGAGGCGTTTTCATTTTCATTAGGTGGAGTGATTCGCTGTGGTGTTCAGAGTTTATTACTGAGATGAGGCTTCGCTCGGGGCTGCTGATGAACTCTCAATGAAGCGTTATTATCTCTGAAAAATGATACAGCATAATTAAATTAGTGACGGAAAATAGCGACTGCTTGGATCTGATGCTCATGTATTATGGATATAGGTCTCAAGACAAAAAGTAGTGTTGAAACAAGTAACAGCGAGTCATTACATATACAATACAGGAAGTAAAAATATCACATTTGTCTAAAAAACAACAACACATAATCCATTTTTATAATATTTCCATAATCAGGTTTTTTAGCTTTATATTTTGTGACAACATGATGAGATGTTAAAAGTGACGCCACAAAAATCCTGAGTTTCATTTGCTCCAAAAGTAAGATCCTAATTTAGCCCCAAATCTGACGTATCGTGCTGCTCGCTGTCATTTACAGTCAGTGACGAAGCTGCGTTAGCCTTCGTACAGTTATATCCCAGATAGCAAAGAGTCATTGAAACAATGTTAAATCAACATTGTTTTGTCAACGTTAAGTCATTGAAACAACGTTGAACTCTGACGTTGATTCAACATCAGTTTTGCACCCTGAATTAATATTGAAACAACGTTGATTTTCTAACTGAAGATCAACAGAATTTCAATGGTATTTCAACCAACACAAACGTTGAAACAATGTTGAAATTTCAACCTAACCATAGATCAACGTGCTTTCAATGATATTTCAATATTAAATATAATAATATTAAACCACAATAATTACTAAATATGCCTTTATAAAAATAGGCTAATAATACAAATCCTGCTTTATCTACAGTCAGGGTGTTATAGACAGAGGCCTAAATATGATGGGCCTTATTAAACAGGTTTTTATGTAATAGCGAATGACAAATCCACACAATGTTTTTTTTAAACAAACAGTCATTTATTTAATCAATAAATTTCACCAAATTTCACAGCTTCTAAGGGCGTCCAATCCCTCCTGACTGGTCTGGGGTGTAATGCAGCCTCTTCTGATCTGCCTGAGAGAAGGCTCATTTGTTTGCATCTAAAACAGAAAACACAAGCAAAACACAAACTGTCAGTTAAATAGCTGTTACTGTACATGCCATTGTGCAAGTGGTGTGGAGATTCAGATATGAAAAAAAATACTTTAAAGACTTGCTTACTTGATAAATGATGTGGATCAATGATCTGTAAAAAGGACAAAAAAGGTTAAGTAAACAGCAATTTAACTTTAACAACCAACCACAGTCCTGATAACTCTACAGCAAGTGTTTTTGTAACCATGGAAACACACAGCGTGTACGTGAATCTGCTGTTACTGTGCATGTATTGTGACTTTATCTTTAATTTATATTCTATAAGTTGTAGTAATCATTATGCTGATTGTATCCAAGCACCATCCATAGCTGTCATGTCGCTAGCGTAAATGCTAACTTCAGAAGAAAAGTGAACGTCTATCTCTGTAATTAATAAAATGGCTGCAAATTGGTCATGTTGCTTTTAAATTGAGCGATAATATGGACTGTATGTATCCTCGATCGCTGATCCTAGATAACATTGTCCTCTTACAGTAAAAAAGATAAGCTATCTTAGCGAGCTATGCTAATGCTAACGATAATGCTAACGCTAATACTAACGCTAATGCTAACGGTTATGTATACACTTCATCTTTAATTTCACGTCCTGTTTATTTAAAGCTAACATTTCCACGAAATAAACCGGTACATAAATGCTTGCTTTATAACTTCTCAGTGTTTATGAAGCGCTGGAATGAACTTGCTGTGGTGCTGCGTGAATGTGTGTATTAGTATATTATACTTATAAAGTAATGGTAGAAGTTCTGACAGCATACGAATGACTGCATATAATACTGCACTATGTAAATAAACTATAATGTTACACTTTACGAACATCAATTGGGCACAATTCAGCATTCAAAGATTAGATAAATGTAGATAAATGTGCTTACCTGATGAAATGAGATGTGCAGTGCAGAAACGTTGGTCTAACACATGATGGTCTCCCGGTCACCTATAATTCAATGACTTTTCAATCATCTTTCCCGGTCAACTATAAATCAATGACTTTTCAATCATCTTTCCCGGTCAACTATAAATCAATGACTTTTCAATCATCTTTCCCGGTCAACTATAAATCAATGTTATTTCAATGTCACTGTTTTCAACGTTGGGTTTCATCGTTATTGTAACAGTGATTCAACATTGATTTAGCATTGAGATTTCAATATCAACCATTCTGATGATTCAGATGGAAAATCAACATTGTTTCAATGACACTTTGCTATCTGGGATCTTAATCTGAAAAACGTACAGTTGAAATGTATAAATTACTTTTCAAAATGTTTCAGGTCATTACCAAAACGAAAACATAACAGTAACTATCATTTTATTTCAGAGAATTAATGACCTGGATGTTTTGTCTTCCGGTTGACCTGTGTGTGTTCACATGACTTCTTTGTTTATTGTGTTTTTTTGTTTTTTTTCATGTTGGACTATGTAACCCCCCCCCCCCCCCAACTTTATTTCACATTTCAATTTACAAAACTCCTTGGAGGAAACATTACAAGCCTGCAATCCATAAAAGTATATGCATACATAGGCCTATATATTTCAATTTAAGCTTGTAGGCTCATTGTATACATAACAACATAACATTTGCAATTAGCAACAGGACAAGATATGACCAAAAAAATGAAAATAAAATAAAAGTATAGCCTATAAAACATAGAGGTTGACATTTCAACAAAAGTGCTTAGGACTATGTAAATCTTGCTGCTGAAGAAAAGCTCTGAAGTGACTTTACTAAAGTTGGGACTGTTGATTACTAATGTGTTTGTTTTGCTACTGAAAGCACCGAGCTAGCCACGTTAGCCTAGCGCGCTAGATAACCGTTAGCCTACCGCGCTAGTTAACCGTTAGCCTAGCGGAGTAGCGCGCTAGTTAGCCGTTAGCTCATTATATGCCGTCGTGGAGGGGGCGCAGTGGGACATTCCTTCACCTGCACAGAGAGAGGAGGGGACTGGTCGGTTTTGCTGAGGCTGGGGACCATCTGCTTGCTGTCTGCTGCTGTCTGCTGCTGTTGGGAGTGTGGATGCTACTGCTAACTGAGCTAGGCCTGACGGGGAGGCAGGAGGAGCTGTTTCATCTCTGCTAATGGAGGTAACATTACTGTCTTCTGTTTCTTCAAGATGATACTACCACTACTACTAATACTACTACTACCACTACTACTAATACTACTAATGCTAATACTACTAATACTACTACTACTACTAATACTAATACTACTACTACTAATACTAATACTACTACTACTACTACTAATACTAATACTACTACTACTACTACTAGTAATACTACTACTAATACTACTACTACTAATACTAATACTACTACTACTACTACTAATACTAATACTACTACTACTACTAGTAATACTACTACTAATACTACTACTACTAATACTAATACTACTACTACTAATACTAATACTAATACTACTACTACTACTACTAATACTAATACTACTACTACTAGTAGTAATACTACTACTACTACTACTACTAGTACTACTACTTTGTAGCTTGTAGCATTGACAGCTAATCCGTTATAATAGCTACCAAGTATGCTCTCCAAAAAAGTTCTTTCACACATGATATGACAAATATATTCTGATACACCTCAGTTTTTAATATTTATTAGAGCTCATTTTGGGGCGTTTCCGATATTCAGTAAATTGTATTAGTTTTGGTTAAATGGGAAGTGTCTTTTTTTTAATATATAATGCATCACATGACCTGCAGTTCCAACTGTGTGACACAACTCACTGTAAAGTTGCTGGTTGTTTTAGTCAGATACATTTAAACTCATTTTAAATAGCTTTACACTTTATTTCATTTCACTTGAATGAACCCTTACATATTAATACTGTAAAATGGATTGAAAGTAGCTCATTTGGGTTATTTTCCATTTAATTTGGTGAGAAAATGAATCAATTTATGTGGTTTCCTGTTGGGTTTTTTTACATTGTTTAGCTGCCGAGCCTGTAATTATCCCGTCATTTGTGGTCTTATTTTTATTGATTAGAAAACAAAGATTTTTTCTTTTGTCAGAATTCAAGATGTTATTGGATGGAGGTTCATTGTTGTCAAGTGAAACACCCCAAATTCACTAGTTTTAGCTTCTTAAATATGAAAACATGACTTTTCTGTGTCATATATGACTGTAAATAGCACATTTTTGTTTTTCACTGTTTGACATTTCTGCTTGAGCTTCATTACGGCATTTTTCAGGACTTTGTGGAGGACTCATAACGATGCTAAAGGGTAATGGCAGATTTACTGGTAATTGCTGAACAGCCACTTAAAAGTACTTAGACTGAAAAATCCAAAGAATAAAACATCATAAAACCACCCAACCAGAAACAAAAGACATCTCTCTGTGTGTCAGTAATGTGTCAGCGGCGGTCGTGAAACGCTGTAGTGAAGCAGCACAAAAACAACTCCACAGCTGTCTGACTTCAGAGAGAATAACACTTCAAAAAACCTCCAATCCCGCTGTAATCCTCCCAGAGAGGTGAGTCGAGGACACTCCAGCTGATATTCGGGTGAGTCTTAAACCGATAGTTGCGTCAATGTGACTTTTTTTTTTTTTTGGCAAATGGTGTGGAAACTCCATCAACTCAAGTGTCCCCAGTGAGCCATGGTGTCCTTGTTCTCTTACTTGTATTGTTTCAGACGTGCTCGCTGTTAAACTTTGGAAACTTTTTGGCTCCACTTTAAAAGAGTTTAGAAGAACAAACTGGAGGATGAAAGTGTGGCGTTAAAGCGTTCCTACCTCTGACAGGAGATAACGCAGTCGGCCCCAACACTCAAATATATGTGTGTGTGTGTTTCATGTGTTACCGATGGCAGCAGACGTCAACATGTTTTATGGAGTCGGTGTCAGACGGTGATTTATAATCCTATTTTTCCCCCTCTTCTTCTTCTTCTTCTTCTTCTTCTTCTTCTTAAAGGTTGTGGAAGGAAAGGAAAGGTAGGAGGGAAGGAAAAGACAAAAGGAAGGAAGGAAGGAAGGAAGGAAAGAAATGAAGACAAGGAAAGAAACAAGGAAGGAATGGAAGGAAACAAAGGAAAGGGAGGATGAAAGAAGGAAGGAAGGAAGGAAAAGGGATTAGGAAGGAAAGGTAGGAGGGAAGGAAAGACAAAAGGAAGGAAGGACGGAAGGAAGGAATGGAAGGAAACAAAGAAGGAAAGGGAGGAAGGAAAAGGGATTAGGAAGGAAAGGTAGGAGGGAAGGAAAGACAAAAGGAAGGAAGGAAGGACGGAAGGATGGAAGGGAAGGAAACAAAGAAGGAAAGGGAGGAAGGAAAGGTAGGAGGGAAGGAAAGACAAAAGGAAGGAAGGACGGAAGGAAGAAAGGGAGGAAGGAAGGAAGGAAGGAAGGAAAAGGGATTAGGAAGGAAAGGTAGGAGGGAAGGAAGGAAGAAAGAAAGGGAGGAAGGAAAGAAGGACAGATGACAGGAGGGAAGGAAGGAGTGTGTGTGTGTTTCATGTGTTACCGATGGCAGCAGACGTCAACATGTTTTATGGAGTCGGTGTCAGGCGGTGATTTATAATCCTATTTTTCCCCTTCTTCTTCTTCTTCTTCTTCTTCTTCTTCTTCTTAAAGGTTGTGGAAGGAAAGGAAAGGTAGGAGGGAAGGAAAAGACAAAAGGAAGGAAGGAAGGAAGGAAAGAAATGAAGACAAGGAAAGAAGGAAGGAAAGACAGAAGGAAGGAAGGGAAGGAAACAAAGAAGGGAAGGAAGGAAAGAAGGAAGGAAGGAAGGAAGGTAAAGGGATTAGGAAGGAAAGGTAGGGGGGAAGGAAAGATAAAAGGAAGGAAGGACGGAAGGAAGGAATGGAAGGAAACAAAGAAGGAAAGGGAGGAAGGAAAAGGGTTTAGGAAGGAAAGGTAGGAGGGAAGGAAAGACAAAAGGAAGGAAGGAAGGACGGAAGGATGGAAGGGAAGGAAACAAAGAAGGAAAGGGAGGAAGGAAAGGTAGGAGGGAAGGAAAGACAAAAGGAAGGAAGGAAGGGAAGGAAACAAAGAAGGAAAGGGAGGAAGGAAAGAAGGAAAGAAGGAAGGAAAAGGGATTAGGAAGGAAAGGTAGGAGGGAAGGAAAGACAAAAGGGAGGAAGGAAAGAAGGACAGATGACAGGAGATAACGCAGTCGGCCCCAACACTCAAATATAATATGTGTGTGTGTTTCATGTGTTACCGATGGCAGCAGACGTCAACATGTTTTATGGAGTCGGTGTCAGACGGTGATTTATAATCCCCTTCTTCTTCTTCTTCTTCTTCTTCTTCTTCTTCTTCTTCTTCTTAAAGGTTGTGGAAGGAAAGGAAAGGTAGGAGGGAAGGAAAAGACAAAAGGAAGGAAGGAAGGAAAGAAATGAAGACAAGGAAAGAAGCAAGGAAGGAAGGAAGGGAAGGAAACAAAGAAGGAAAGGGAGGAAGGAAAGAAGGAAGGAAGGAAGGAAAAGGGATTAGGAAGGAAAGGTAGGGGGGAAGGAAAGACAAAAGGAAGGAAGGACGGAAGGAAGGAATGGAAGGAAACAAAGAAGGAAAGGGAGGAAGGAAAAGGGTTTAGGAAGGAAAGGTAGGAGGGAAGGAAAGACAAAAGGAAGGAAGGAAGGACGGAAGGATGGAAGGGAAGGAAACAAAGAAGGAAAGGGAGGAAGGAAAGGTAGGAGGGAAGGAAAGACAAAAGGAAGGAAGGACGGAAGGAAGAAAGGGAGGAAGGAAATAAGGAAGGAAGGAAAAGGGATTAGGAAGGAAAGGTAGGAGGGAAGGAAGGAAGAAAGAAAGGGAGGAAGGAAAGAAGGACAGATGACAGGAGGGAAGGAAGGAGTGTGTGTGTGTTTCATGTGTTACCGATGGCAGCAGACGTCAACATGTTTTATGGAGTCGGTGTCAGACGGTGATTTATAATCCTATGTGCAAAGATGTGCTTAGGAAGGAAAGGTAGGAGGGAAGGAAAGACAAAAGGAAGGAAGGAAGGAAAGAAATGAAGACAAGGAAGGAAAGAAGGAAAGAAATGAAGACAAGGAAGGAAGGACGGAAGGAAGGAAGGGAAGGAAAGAAGGAAGGAAGGAAGGAAAAGGGATTAGGAAGGAACGGTAGGAGGGAAGAAAAGACAAAAGGAAGAAAGGGAGGAAGGAAATAAGGAAAGAAGGAAGGAAGGAAAAGGGATTAGGGAGGGAAGGAAAGACAGAAGGAAGGAAGGAAGAAAGGGAGGAAGGAAATAAGGAAGAAAGGAAGGAAGGAAGGAAAGGTAGGAGGGAAGGAAAGACAAAAGGAAGGAAGGAAGGGACGGAAACAAAGAAGGAAAGGGAGGAAGGAAAGAAGGAAGGAAAAGGGATTAGGAAGGAAAGGTAGGAGGGAAGGAAAGACAGAAGGAAGGAAGGAAGGAAGGAAGGAAAGAAACAAAGAAGGAAAGGGAGGAAGGAAGGAAAAGGGATTAGGAAGGAAAGGTAGGAGGGAAGGAAGGAAAGAAGGACAGATGACAGGAGGGAAGGAAGGAGTGTGTGTGTGTTTCATGTGTTACCGATGGCAGCAGACGTCAACATGTTTTATGGAGTCGGTGTCAGACGGTGATTTATAATCCTATTTTTCCCCTTCTTCTTCTTCTTCTTCTTCTTCTAGGTTGTGGAAGGAAAGGAAAGGTAGGAGGGAAGGAAAAGACAAAAGGAAGGAAGGAAGGAAGGAAAGAAATGAAGACAAGGAAAGAAACAAGGAAGGAATGGAAGGAAACAAAGAAGGAAAGGGAGGATGGAAAGAAGGAAGGAAGGAAGGAAAAGGGACTAGGAAGGAAAGGTAGGAGGGAAGGAAAGACAAAAGGAAGGAAGGAAGGAAAAGGGATTAGGAAGGAAAGGTAGGAGGGAAGGAAAGACAAAAGGAAGGAAGGAAGGAAAGAAACAAAGAAGGAAAGGGAGGAAGGAAGGAAAAGGGATTAAGAAGGAAAGGTAGGAGGGAAGGAAAGACAAAAGGAAGGAAGGAAGGAAAGCAAGAAAGGACAAGAAGACAAGGACAGAAGCAAGGAAGGAAGAGAAGGAAACAAAGAAGGAAAGAAGTAAGAAAGGGAGGAAGGAAAGAAGGAAGGAAGGAAGGAAGGAAAAGGGATTAGGAAGTAAAGGTAGGAGGGAAGGAAAGACAAAAGGAAGGAAGGAAGGAAGGGAGAAATGAAATAAGGAAGGAAGGATTGGGACTATTTTTTCCCCCCTTCTTCTTCTTCTTCTTCTTAAAGGTTGTGCTGCGGAGTAGATGAATATAAACTATTGAATCTAAAGCAGAGGGGTCAAACAGCCACATACAGCCAAATCTGATCTCATGTGGGCCGGACCAATAAAACAGTTTGGAAGGGAGGAAGGAAACAAGGAAGGAAAGACAGAAGGGAAAAGTGATAGGAAGGAAGGAAGGAAGGAAAAGGGATTAGGAAGGAAAAGGGATTAGGAAGGAAAGGTAGGAGGGAAGGAATGACAAAAGGAAGGAAGGAAGGATAAGGGATTAGGAAGGAAAGGTTGGAGGAAAGGAAAGACAAAAGGAAGGAAGGAAGGAAGGAAGGAAAGAAATGAAGACAAGGAAAGAAGCAAGGAAGGAATCCCTTTTCCTTCCTTCCTTCCTTCCTGTCTTTCCTTCCTATCACTTTTCCCTTCTTTCCTTCCTTGTTTCCTTCCTCCCTTCCAAACTTTTTTATTGATCCGGCCCACATGAGATCAGATTGGTCTGTATGTGGCCCTTGAACAAAAATGAGTTGGACCCCCCTGTTCTAGACTCTTTGAAGCATGTCCTTTTGTTTATAGGGTTACACCGTTTGACTGCATGTGTCAGCCAGACAGTCTGTATACTGCATGCTGTTATTTACAGGACCAGCAGAGTTATAGATCAATGCTCTCCAAGCAGGCGTGTGTCCATATGAACAGTGAATCATTCCTCCTGTTCACTCTGACTGTTACTGCTGACTGTCCTTCAGATGAGCTTCAGATGAGCTTCAGTGGAAGAGATGGAGGATCTCAGTATGAACAGTGAACAGGTTTTATTTTTATTAAATCTACTTCAATATGTAAATATAATGAAGCTGACTCTATTTGATCTGACTCAACTTCCTCCTTTTTCTTTCTTTACTCATTCTTGTTCTTTTCAGTCTTTCTAATTTCTTTGTCTTCCGTTTTCTTTCTTTCTTCCTTTCCTCCTCCTGTCTTTCTTTCTTTCTTTCTTTTTTCTTCCATGTCTTTCTTTCCTTCTGCTTGTTCTTTCTTCCTCTTCTTCCTCCTTGCTTTCTTTAATCTTTCTTTCTATCTTTCTTTTTAGACATTCAGACGGCTGATTACATGTTTCCACAGAAGGAGGACTGTAGATTTAGTCCTCCATCACTTCCACTGCAACCATTATGAAAGCCTCTTCTCTTCTATACTCTTCTCTTCTCTTCTCTTCTCTTCTATCCTCTTCTCTTCTATCCTCTTCTCTTCTATCCTCTTCTCTTCTTTCCTCTTCTCTTCTTTCCTATACTAGTAAACGGGTTGTTTTAAAGGACGTGGATAGTAAAGAGCAACATGACACACGAGGTGACAGCAGAGTTAACGTCATGTAACTAAAGTCCCTGAAGGGAATTAAAGTGCCAACTGTGACTGTCGCTCCTATTGAGGACGCTGGCGGAGGTCGTGTCCTTTTCTCTCCTTCCTGGATGATTGTAGAGGCCACAGATGCATTTACACACCGCGGCTGCCTCCAGTAGCTTTTTACCTTTCTTACTCTAGATGTTTTATTTCTGCTTTTATTTCTTCCTTCCTAATCCCTTTTCCTTCCTTCCTTCCTTCCTTCCTTGCTTCTTTCCTTGTCTTCTTTTCCTTTCTTGCTTTCCTTCCCTCCTACCTTTCCTTCCTAATCCCTTTTCCTACCTTCCGGCCTTCCTTCTTTCCTTCCTCCCTTTCCTTCTTTGTTTCCTTCCCTTCCTTCCTTCCTTCCTTCCTTCCTTCCTTCCTTCCTTCCTTCCTTGCGTCTTTCCTTGTCTTCATTTCCTTCCCTTCCTTCCTTCCTTCCTTCCTTGCGTCTTTCCTTGTCTTCATTTCTTTCCTTCCTTCCTTCCTTTGGTCTTACCTTCCCTCCTACCTTTCCTTCCTAATCCCTTATCCTTCCTTCCTTCCTTCTTTCCTTCCTTTCTTCCTTTCTTTCCTCCCTCCCCATACCTTCCTTCCTTATTTCCACCCTTCCTTCTTCCTTCCTCCGTCCTTTCCTTCCTTCCATCTGTCCTTCCTCCCTTCCTCCTTCCCTCCCTCCCTCCCTCCTTCCCTCCTTCCTTCTTTCTTTCCTTCTTTGCTTTCCTAATCCCTTTCCCTTTCCTTAAACCCAATTCAATATGTTCACATTTAATTCAGAGACGATTGCCCCCCGTTAAACAACGTGGTTACACCAACTGAATCCATCACAAATATATATCTAGTCCTTCCTTCCTTATTTCCTTCCCTCCTTTCCTTCTACATCAGAGGTAGGAAGGAAGGAAGGAAAGGAGGGAGGAAGGAAGGAAGAAGGAAGGAAAGGAGGGAAGGAAATAAGGAAGGACGGACTAGATCAGGGGTGTCAAACATGCGGCCCGTGGGTCAGAACCGGCCTGCCAAGGGGTGCAATCCAGCTCATTTTCCTTCCTTCCATCTTTCCTTCCTACCTTCCTTCCTTCCTTCCTTCCTTTCTTCCTTCCATCTGTCCTTCCTTCCTTTCTTCCTTCCATCTGTTCTTCCTTCCTTCCTTCCATCTGTCCTTCCTCCCTTTCGTCCTTCTGTCTTTCCTTCCATCTGTCCTTCCTTCAGGGCCGGCCCGTGGCATAGGCAGTATAGGCAAATGCTAAGGGCGCCGTCCATCCAGGGGGAGAAAAAAAATGTAACTTCCACTATTCTTAAAACTACTTGGTATCATGTCTTAATATGAAGATAATAAACCCACATTAATTTAACTGCATAGCAAAGCCTGTTAAATAGGAATACTAATAATAATAATGATGACACGTTACTTTCCTAAGACGCCCCCCCCCCCCCCTAATTAGACTGTACCTGCTACCTGGGGGAGGATGGTCGTTTTTTAACGTGACCCCAAGGCTAGCTCGACAACAACATGTCATAACGTCCCAAACTGTCTGGTGCCCAGGGGAGGAAAAAAAGAAAAGAAGAGGAGGAAAAACGAGACAAAGACAGAGGTAACGTTACAATAAAGATGTTGTCATGACATTATTTGTCTGTTGCAGAACGACGTTAACGACGTTAACCATTAGCATAACATGGTTTGTTGTTAAACTGTTCGTTTTAACACCAGTTAATGTTATGGAAGAGCCTAAGTTGTTATGGAAAATAGTAATGTAACTACTCCCACCTTACTTCCCAGCAAGCACATTTTGGTTGAAAAGACGTCTAAAAGACGTGTATCTATGGTAACCGGTGAAAAGATGTTGAAAATTGGTTGAAAAGTGAACGTTTTTTTACCGGCTATATGGAGACGTTTATTCAACTTTCACATAGAAAACATATTCACCGGGAATTGCTGTATAGAAAATTCCCAGCTTGTTTAGTGTGCAGACATAGCCTATATAGTTTCATATTTATGATATTTTATTCAACATTAAATGCTTTGAAATTACGTTTTGTTTAGACGTCATTTCACCTCCTCTCATTTATAGAAAAAACGTCAAAATAATCAATACAATCTCTGTAGAGAGCTACAACTGAGGTAATTATCAACCGACATCAAACTAATGTGTGTTTTGTGACGCGTTGATGTTGTAACCGTTTTCAGACGGTTGAAAAGACGTTCAGACCTCATATCAACCTGTTTTTAACCGGAAATCAAACGTTGAAATTAGGGTTTGTGCTCGCTGGGTTTCCTCAGGGAAATGTGTAAATATTAGATCTATTCAGCATTTTTATTAACATCTGGTTAGCTAAGGTTTTCTTAGCTTGTAATAGTCAATCAAAATGCTATTCCTTTTCCACCCTTTTATTATAGTTGTAAGCCTAGCTGTATGTTGTGTTACAGTTATTGTCTAAAGTGTGTTTATAGTGTTAAAGTGCACATCATTCATGTTATAGCTAGCATAATTTAGCATTCCCACATTCTATATTATACTGCAGTTTACTACTTCTTTGCATTCTGCTAATCAGCATTTTGTTGTAATGACAATAAAATTGAATCTTATATAGTTTGCATATCAGAAAAAGTACATTGTATATTATACATGTACAGTATAGTCTAACATCATGCATGTATCTCTTAGATTTTTCATTTATATTATTTCATTTCATTTTATTCTTGAAATCATATTATGTATCATATCATATTTATTATTAGACTGGTGTCACATACTCCTCTTCTCTCTTCAGATGCGCTGTTGAGGTTTCTCAGTCCCACTCCTGCAAATCTTGGGCCACCTACAGCATCAAGCGCTCCTCCTGGTGCCTCCACCTCAGCAGCACAACCCAGCAGTGATGCAGCAGCATGTCACTTGTTTACACTTTTTATTTTGTGGGTATTTAAATCTTATACTTTATGTAAGCTATTTATATTATATTTCATATATTCATATCATATTTTTTTGTATTTCTTTCTAATTTGTTCTAAGTATTTTGATTGGGCAACTGCTTTCTTTAAATAAAAGAATGTCCAAGATAAAGCTATTCAGTTTCTTGTGAGTATGTACACCAGCAGTGGAATTTAATTCGCTGCAAGGGGGGCGCCACCTAAAATCTTGCCTAGGGCGCCACATTGGTTAGGGCCGGGTCTGCCTTCCTTACTTCCATCCTTCCATTTGTCATTCCTGCCTTTCTTCCCTCCTTCCTTTTGCCTGTCTTTCCTTCCTTCCCTTCTTATTTCCCTCCTTCCCTGCCTTTCTTCCATCTGTCCTTCCTTCCTTCCTTCCTTCCTTCCTTCCTTCCTTCCTCCCTTTCTTCCCTCCTTCCTTTTGCCTGTCTTTCCTTCCTTCCCTTCTTATTTCCTTCCTTTCTTCCTTCCTTCCTTTTGTCTGTCTTTCCTTCCTTCCCTTCTTATTTCCTTCCTTCTTTCTTCCTTCCTTCCTTCCTTCCTTCTTCTTAATGATCCGGCCCACATGAGATCAAATTGGGCTGAATGTGGCCCTTGAATGAAAATGAGTTTGACACCTCTGATGTAGAAGAACCTACGATGGCCACGAAAAATGGTAAAGGTGTTTGTTTAAGTTTTTCTGTTCTGGGCTCCCGTAGAAACATGGCCGCTCTGTGGAAGAGATAAAGGGCTCGTTCTTCCTCATTTTTGGGTAATTATACACTCATTAAAACATATTTATGAATATTATATTACATTTCTGGCTCCATTTGGTCAACCTACATCTGACACACTGGTCCTTTAAATGCCTAAATGACATCATACCCTCTGAAGGCCATATCAGTCAGTCCTGTGGTGGGTTTGTCCTGTTTTAACCCTGTTTCTGTCTCTCCCCCCCCCCCCCCCCCCCCCCCTCAGGGACCATTATTCTCACCCTCCTTTCCTGTCTGCACTTACCTTGCCTGTGAAGGACGGACAGACAGAAGGTAGGAAGGACAGATGTGAAAGGAAGGGCAGATGTGGAAGGAAAGAAGGAAGGAAGGAAGGACGGACTGATGGAAGGAAGGGCTGATGCGGAAGGAAGGGCAGATGGAAGGAAGGAAGGAAGGAAGGAAGAAAGAATGGAAGGAAGGGCAGAAGGAAGGAAGACTGGAAGGAAGAAAGAAAGGAAGGAACGAAGAAAGGAAGGAACGAAGAAAGGAAAAAAAGAAGGTAGGAAGGAAGAATGGAAAGAAGGGCAGAAGGAAGAAAGGAAGGAAGAAAGGAAGGAAAGGCAGATGGAAGGAAGTACAGAAGGAAGAATGGAAGGAAGGACAGAAGGAAGAATGGAAGGAAAGACAGAAGGATAGAAGGACTGATTGAAGGAAGGAATGAATGAAGAAAGGAAAAAAGGAAGGTAGGAAGGACAGATGGAAGGAAGGAAGGAAGGAAGGAAGGAAGGAAGGAAGAATGGAAAGAAGGGCAGACGGGAGAAAGGAAGGAAGGGCAGATGGAAGACTTGAAGGAAGGACAGAAGGAAGACTGGAAGGAAGGACAGAGGGAAGAAAGGAAGGAAGGACAGATGACATCATACCCTCTGAAGGCCATATCAGTCAGTCCTGTGGTGGGTTTGTCCTGTTTTAACCCTGTTTCTGTCCCCCCCCCCCAGGGACCATTATTCTCACCCTCCTTTCCTGTCTGCACTTACCTTGCCTGCAGCTCGTTATCTGACTCCTCTCTCTGCTGCTTTTTGTCTTTTCCTATTTGTCTCTTTGTGTGTTTTTCATATTTCCAAACAGCAGAACCTCGTCTCAGCAGCAGCAGCAGCAGCAGCAGCAGCAGCAGCGTAATCGGCTCTTTAGCCTCTCCGCTTCGCTTTGTTATTTTCAATTAAAAGGAGAATGACACGCGTTATGAATTACCACTGCCAGTGATTCCACCACTGTAATGTCACACTGACACTTTAATTATGTTTGTGTCTTAGTCAGAGAAATGTTGGGTTTACTTTTTGATCTTTATGAGTGGTTTTTATCAATCATTGTCGAGTGTAGAGTCAAACTAACAATGAACAAAGCCTGACGCGTCTCAGTCCTCTGGGACGTGACGTAGATCCTCCATTGTTGTCCAGAAACTATTAAAAACCCATCAGTGATCCAGTATCCAGTAGTAGTATTATTTATTATTCATGGAAGGAAGGAAGCAAGCAAGGACAGATGGAAGGAAGAGAAGAGAAGACAAGAAGGAAGGAAGGAAGGGAGCAAGGACAGATGGAAGGAAGAGAAGATAAGACAAGAAGGAAGTAAGGAAGGGAGCAATGACAGATGGAAGGAAGAGAAGACAAGAAGGAAGGAAAGGAAGGAAGGAAGGGAGCAAGGGACAGATGGAAGGAAGAGGAGATAAGACAAGAAGGAAGGAAGGAAGGGAGCAAGGACAGATGGAAGGAAGAGAAGAGAAGACAAGAAGGAAGACAAGAAGGAAGGGAGGAAGGAAGGAAGGAAGGGAGCAAGGACAGATGGAAGGAAGGAAAAGAAGGAAGGAAGGAAGGAAAAGAGGAAGAAGGAAACTGGGCCGGATTGGACATCTCGGCGGGCCGGTTCTGGCCCTCGGGCCGCATGTTTGACACCCCTGCCTTAGACCCTCGTTGTTGTCCAGAAACTATTAAAAAGCCATCAGTGATCCAGTAGTAGTATTATTTATTATTATTCATTTTTTATCAATCATTGTCGAGTGCAGAGCCAAACCAACAATGAACAAAGCCTATTTCATCTTATTCCTCTGTGACTTAGACCCCCTCCCTGAGCTACTACCTTATCGTGGTGGAGGGGTTTGCGCGTCCCAATGACCCCAGGAGCTCAGTTGTTGGGGGCTTTTATGCCCCTGGTAGGGTCTCCCATGGCGAACAGGTCCGGGGGGAGGGGCCAGACAAAAGGTAGCTCAAAAGACCCCAATGATGAGTACCATAAATGGTTTTTCTTGTCCCTCGCCCGGACCCGGGTGTCAGGGGGCCCCCCCCTGGAGCCAGGCCTGGGGGTGGGGCTCGGGGGCGAGCGCCTGGTGGCCGGGCCTTCGCCCATGGGGCCCGGCCTGGCACAGCCCAAAGAGGGTACATGGGACCCTGCTCCCACAGACCCACCACCAGTGAGAGGGGCCAAAGGGGTCGGATGCAGTGTGAGCTGGGCAGCAGCCGAAGGCGGGGACCCTCGTTGTTGTCCAAAAACTATAAAAAAATACATCAGTGATCTGCAGTGTCTTCACGTTTTCGGTCTCTGAAGAGAAGTTCTGAGCTGTTTCATTTAAAGTGCTTTGCTATCTCGTTGTGCTAGGGTTGGGTATCTGCACTCAATATCTTTAAGGTATCGACTGAAATAAATCGATACCAAGCAGCATGGAAACGTCTCCCGTCAACCGATACCTGCAATCGATCCTTTTTGCACCTAGAGCTGGGTCGCTTCATTGAGAGAAGCAGGCTTAAAGTTGATGCTGTTTGAATGGGAGTCAGTTGGAGCCTCTAGTGGCTCTTTAAGGTACTACAGC
>JAJDFG010001200.1:27500-43905 GCA_021039105.1 Scomber colias | reverse complement strand
CTTCCTTATTCTTTCCTTTGCTCCCTTCTTCCTTCCCTCCTTCCTTCTTTCCTTTCCTCCCTTCTTCCTTCCCTCCTTCCTCCTTCCTTCTTTCCTTTCCTTCCTCCCTTCCGCCCTCCTTTCCTTCCTTCCTTCTTTCCTTTCCTTTCCTTTCCTCCTTTCCTCCCTCCTTTCCTTCCTACTTCCTTCCTTCGTCCCTCCCTCCCTTCCTTCCTTGACTCGAGGACAACAGGAGGGTTAATATAATTTCCTAGGCAGGAAGATATATACAAAAAACCCCAATACAAACTATAAAAATAAAAAAATACAACTAAATCTAAAAAAAGTCAAAATCAAAGTACAGCATCTCTAGAAAATAGGCAAAAAAAAAGATAAGAAATTTGCAATACTAAATACTAAAGCAGAGGTGTAACAAGAAGGCTGCAGTATTGGTTCAGTCTGGTTTAACCCTCCTGTTGTCCTCGAGTCAAGGAAGGGAGGAAGAAGGAAGGAAAGGAGGGAGGGAGGAAGGAAGGGAGGAAGGAAGGAAGGAAGGGAGGAAGGAAGGAAGGAAGGAAGGGAGGAAGGAAGGAGGGAAGGAAGGGAGGAAGAAGGAAGGAAAGGGGTGGTGGAAGGAAGGAAGGGAGGGAGGAAGGACGGAAGGGAGAAAGGGAGGAAGGAAGGAGGGAGGGATGGAAGGAAGGAAGGAAAGAAGGACAGAGGAAAGAAGGAAGGAGGGAAGGCAAGAGGGGAGGAAGGAAGGAAGGAGGGAGGGATGGAAGGAAGGAAAGAAAGAAAGAAGGAAGGAGGGAAGAAAAGAAGGGAGGAAGGGAGGAGGGAGGGATGGATGGAAGGAAGGAAAGAAGGACAGAGGAAAGACGGAAGGAGGGAAGGAAAAAGGGGAGGAAGGAAGGAGGGAAGGGAGGGCGGAAGGAAGGAAGGGAGGAAGAAGGAAGGAAAGGAGGGGAGGAAGGGAGGAAGAAGGAAGGAGGGGAGAAAACAGTTGCTACCATACAAAGCTCTGCATCAGTGATCACATGATTGGTTTGTCTTGAGCTATATTAAAAATACTGACGCTCGTGCATGCTCCTGATATGCATCCCTATCACCAAAAACACACTGGGAAACTTTTATATTAAACTTATCTGCAGACATCTTGCAGCCGACATATTAAATTTGTCCCATTAATATCTGCTTGTGGCAAAGTAAAGCATGATTCTCATATTTTAGGTTTCTGTTTATGCAACAGTCTTGGATGTCAGAGCCGAACTTTAACTAACCCGACTGGCTTTGAAGCTTGACCTCTTCCCTAAATTAAGGAAATCCTGGAGCTGAAAGTAGGACATGCTGGTGGATATATATATTTTTGGGTGGTGCGTATTGTAACTTATTTAGTCATTGAAGTTCCTAATTTGATGAATTTGTTGGAAGTGAGTGTCAGCGAAATGTAAATGAAAAGAGGAGGGGGAGGAAAGAGAGAAGAGAGACGTCTGGAATCAGTCAATCCTCTCTCTTGTTTTCCTCTATCTAATCTCTACATACCTACACACACACACACACACACACACACACACACGCACACACTCAAACCCCCACTCACTTCTTTTGTGTCTTTTCTCTCAATCTTTTTTGTCTGTCTCCCTCTCTCCTCATCTTTTACCTCACTCTCTCTTTCTGTCACATATATATACACATTTAATCTCTATCTAAAAATCAAATTAGCTTTATTTGCATTAGCATAAGTACTGCAAAACCATGATGTAAAAGGTTTAAATATAAGTATGATTATTCAAAACCATCAGTCATCTATACTACACGATATAAACTACTAGATATTATACATTATAAAACACATAGCTGCATGTGTTAGAACAGAGGAGTCAAACTCATTTTCATTCAAGGGCCACATACAGACCAATTTAATCTCATGTGGGCCGGATCATTAAAACGATGGAAGGAAGGAAGGAAGGAAGGAAGGAAGGAAGCAAGGAAAGAAAGACAGGCAAAAGGAAGGAGGGAAGAAGGGTAGGAAAGACAGACAGTAAAGGACAGACAGATCGACGGAAGAAAGGAAAGAAAGAAAGACAGAAGGAAGGAAAGAAGGAAAAGGGAAGGTAGAAAGGACAGATGGAAGGAAGGAAGGAAGGAAGGAAAAAAGGAAAGTAGGGAAGAAAAAAGGAAGGTAGGAAGGAAGGATAGAAGGAAGGAAGGAAGAAAGGAAGGAAGGAAGGAAGGAAGGAAGGAAGGAAGGAAGGAAGGAAGGAAGGAAGGAAGGAAGGAAAAGAAGACAGGAAGGAAGGGAGAAAAAAGAAGACATGAAAGAAGGAAGGAAGGAAGAAAAGAAGGAAGGAAAAGAAGACAGAAAGGAAGGAAGGAAGAAAAAGAAGACAGAAAGGAAGGAAGGGAGGAATAAGGAAAGTGGGCCGGATTAGACACCTCGGCGGGCCGGATCTGGCCCACGAGCCGCATGTTTGACATCCCTGTGTTAGAATGAGATAGGACTGAAACTATATGGTTATTTAACACAAAGGAACCAATAAACTACCCAAACATGTGTGTTGCATTGGCTAAAATACTCAATTCTACACTATAGCAATGCATCTATTGGAAGTGCATGTGTGTAATTAGTACTGAAATACATAAGTCTTTCAAGTAAAGACCAAAAAATAGCACGATTGTATCCTGCTTTGTAGATTTGGAAAAAAAAGCTTTTTACTCTGTGGCATCGTGGCTTGTTCCTACTGTAGATTAAAACATGGTATATGTGGTAAAATGTGCAGTATGACTTAATTAAAACTGTCAAAAACATCAAATAATATGTAACTATGTGTAAATATGGACATTAAGTACCTCTTATGAAAGCAGAGGTGTAACAAGAAGGCTGCAGTATTGGTTCAGTCTGGTTTAACCCTCCTGTTGTCCTCGAGTCAAGGAAGGGAGGGAGGAAGGAAGGAAAGGAGGGATGAAGAAAGGAAGGAAGGGAGGAAGGAAGGAGGAAGGAAGGGAAGGAAAGAAGGAAGGAATGGAGGAATGGGAGGAAGAAGGAAGGAAAGGGGGGTGGAAGGAAGGAAGGGAGGGAGGAAGGACGAAGGGAGAAGGGAGGAAGGAAGGAGGGAGGGATGGAAGGAAGGAAGGAAAGAAGGACAGAGGAAGGAAGGAAGGAGGGAAGGGAAGGGAGGAAGGAAGGAAAGGAGTAAGTAAGTATCTGAAGTCTACTTAAACCTGATATTGAAAGTAACCTCCCTTTTAGGATAAAAAGAGGAAGTAAATAAAGAGAGAAGGAAGGAAGGAAGGAAGGAAAGGAGTAAGGAAGGAGGGAGGGAGGAAAGGAGGAAGGAAGGAAGGAAGGAAGGAGGAAGGAAGGAAGGGAGGAAGAAGGAAGGAAAGGAGGGAAGGAAAGAAGGGAGGAAGGGAGGAGGGAGGGATGGATGGAAGGAAGGAAAGAAGGACAGAGGAAAGACGGAAGGAGGGAAGGAAAAAGGGGAGGAAGGAAGGAGGGAAGGAAGGAAGGAAGGAAGGAGGGAAGGAAGGAAGGAAGGAAGGGAGGGCGGAAGGAAAGAAGGAAGGAAGGAAGGGAGGAAGAAGGAAGGAAAGGAGGGGAGGAAGGGAGGAAGGAAGGAAGGAAAGAAAGAGAGAAGGAAGGAAGGAAGGAGGGAAAGAAAGAAGGAGGAAGGAAAGAAGGAAAGAAGGAAGGGAAGAAAGAGAGAGGATTGAAAGAAAGAGAGAAGGAGGAAGGGAGGAAGGAAGGAGGAAAGAAGAAACAATCAAAACAGGAGGACGACAGGAGGGTTAATATCAGTGAATTTGCAAAAATCACGTCACCTCTCCATTTTTCTGCTCTCTCTCTCTTTTAAAAGAAACACACACACACATCCTCCTGTTCTCCCTCTTTCTGTTCCTCTCTCACTCCCCCACTCACTTTCAGCATCTCTCCCTCATGTTCTTTTTTTTCTTTATTTTTTTTGCCTCTCCCTCCCCCTCACACACTCTTACACACTTTCTCTCGTCAGAGCCTATACCCTCCCTCCTAAATGTGCACCTCTCTCTCTCTCTCTCTCTCCCTCTCTCTCTCTCTCTCTCTCTCTCTCTCTCTCTCTCTCCTCTCCCTCTCTCTCTCTCTCTCTCTCTCTCTCCCTCTCTCTCTCTCTCTCATCTCTCTCTCTCTCTCTCTCTCTCTCTCGGGGTCGAGCGGTCGTAACGTAAGCACCAGTCATCTCTTATCATCGCCACTGTGTTCCCAGAGCGCTCGGCAGTCCAAATCTCTTTCTCCTCTCTCTCTCTCTCTCTGTGTGTCTCTTTATCTCTCTCTACGTCCTCTTCTTCTCTTCTTCTTCTCCTCTCATCTCTCTTATTTTTATTTTTTATTTTATGATTGTTTCTCTACCTGTGTCTCGTTCTTCTCCTCTGTGGATGTCACTCTAATAAGGAAAAGTCGATGTCTGCTGTCATGTTTTGTGGTCTGAGGAGGGACGTTGGGGCAAACAGTGTCGGTGAGTGCTGAAACCCTTCAGGGGGAAATTCCTTCAATGAACAAACAGCAGTATTTAGCTTTGAATTATTAATTTATTGGTGTTACGCTCTTGTATTTGTTGCTGCTATGAAACTACAATAGCCTAAAATCACCTGTCAGTCAAACATTGCATGGACGCTCTGTGGCATCCTCTTTTGCTTAGGTCTGCTTTTATTGAGGAAGTTGAAGTTTCTGTAGGTGGCGCTCTTTTCTCTGCTCAGCTTTTTGCTCTATCTTTCTTTTTTTAATGTATGTTTTGTGCTTTGTACTTTTTTCTGCAACCAAACTAAAATTGCCAGACATGTTACTTTTCTTTTTACCAGTAGAAAACATTTATCCTGGGAAATGTATGCATTGGTTTCTATGGTGGTTTAATATTCACCTGTTGTAGCACCAGCAGTGTCGTACATTATCAGGGTTATTTCTGTGCATTGATCATGTATCTGAAATGACTCTTTACTATCTCTACCTACAGAATAGGAGACATCTGCTGTAATAATATTCATATTTTTTCATTGAATGTGTCAGAGAGTGATAATAGTCGGAAACAATTCAGCTAAATCATAAAATATATGTAGTGTTACTGAAAAGAAGACAGTCTCTGAACCTATTTTTCACTTGCTTGATATTATCTTCCTTTACAAATAATACCAGCATCAGAAACATGCCCAAGAAAAAGTCATGACGTCACTAAAATCATCAGGCTTCCTCCTGTGGAAACCTCAGATATCTGTGCAAAAAATTGGTGCCAACCCATTGAGTAGATTTTGAGATATTTCACATTATAAATTAAGACTTTGACCTGCAGTGACACTCATTAATCATTAGGATTCACACTCTGGGGACCATGGGAACATCTGTACAACATTTCATACTAATCCACAGACCCACAGCTGAGATGTTTCAATCTTGGAGGTCTTGAAAAGCTTATTTTTTTTCTTTGAAAGCTTCTTATGAAGAGTTGGTGGGATCCTCCAAGAAGACACACATTTTTCAGACGTAGTTTAAACTGTTACTCATGTGATCTTCTCGCTGGTTTGAAGTGGGCGGGACTCTATTAGAAATATAATCTGATGACTGTCGATGTGGGTTGTTTCATCCCTGTCAATCAAATGTGACCAAACCACACCCACACAGGCCTGATGAAGCTGATTAGCTAGAAATGGTGTTGGTTTTTACTCTCATGTGCTTATTTAGTCGCAAATATCTATTTTTATGTAGGAATTAGGGATGTCAGTTTCTATTAATTTGGCTTTCAATAACTGGTAACTATCGGTTAATTTGTCATTTGTGAGAGTTGTTGGTTGGAGCTGTTTTTTCTCCCCTGGTTAGCTTGACTTTCAGTTCATCCTTCTTCACCCAAAAGTGGTTTCAATATGTTTCGTCACAGTAGTTCTTACCAGCGTAATGTGCTCAGGCTTGAAGCACCGAACTAGCTATTTTAATCTTTCCACCCTCTTCTGGAGTGACTGGCAGTATATCTGTCTCAATCATTTGGCCCATCGACTGGGTGATGGCCTAATAACAAATTAACACCTACGTTGTTATTACAGATAGGACTGTGGGATTAGCTTGCTTGCTAATAGTTCGTCAGCTTTGTGACTTTATATCCTTGCAGCAAAGTCTTTCAAAGCAGCCCAACACTGTAAACACAACTATGCTAACAAGGCTAGCCGTGCTAACTAGCTGCTAGCCGATGTCCAGGTTGGTAAAAGGGATCCATCACATCTCTTTGTATGTTTTGGTTGGTGCTCCTTTTCAGTGTCGGCGCCTGTGAGATGCTTTGGTCGGTAAATATGGGTTTTTAAAATTTTGCTCACTGCCAAGTTTGGCACCAATTGATCTAAAGTGACTATTGTGACGTAATTAGTTCAGTACCCAACCCTCGTTTGCACATTAACCAATAGACTGAGGTTAACTGATTCATGATTTATGTCTGTCTGCTTATGCTGCTGGTAATAAGGGATGGAGAGACTTTAATTTGGTGCCTGTTGAACCTCTGAAATGCCTCCAGTGGTAGAAACCAGCTGTTTACTGTTCCTGTTTTACTGGCTGTGTATTGGAAGACAGACGAAAGCTTTTTTTTGTCCCATTTCATATATTTGACTTAGTTTGTAGTAGAAGTAGTGAGCTAGCATCTTTTTTCCCCAGAATATAACATTAGTATAGTGTGCTAGCGTGTTAGCTGTTAATAATAATTTTGCTAGCTGTAAAGGCGACCATTTTTCTCGTGTATTTTAACCCAGCTGAATTTAAAAAAGATAATGTTTTTTCTCTGTTAGCACTAGTTGTTCAAAATATAACTATACCAGTACCAATCCAGGTATCCTTAAAGTGATACCTATAGCATACTAATTGAGTACTTCATTCGATACCCATAACACATTTTATGCACTTGCTTTTATCCGGTGTAACTGGTGTGTAGTGTAGCTTAACTTTAGAGCGCTTAGGTGGCATCTTGGCCGCTAAACCGCTAAGTGCGCTAACTCAACTTCACCACGACTTCACCACCACAGACGGGTTGTAACAAGCTGTGGCAGTGGACCAATCACATGTCGCTTTAAATAAAGAACCCTGGTGTTGACTGACTGTGAGCAAGTCCGTACAAATAGTCATATTTTCCAGCTCCTGGGTGCAAAAAGGATCGATTGCAGGTATTGTTTGATGGGAGACGTTTCCATACTACCTGGTATCGATTTATATGGTCGATACCTTGAAGGTATTGAGTACGGATACTCAGCCCTAGTTAGCACAAACTAAGTCTGTCCCCACTGTTGATTGTCTTCGGTTGAAGTATTTCAAACATCTCGAATCAAGTCAAGTCAATTTGATTTATTCCCAATATCACAAATCACACATTTGCCTTAAGGGGCTTTAAAATCTGCACAGGTTTGTCCTCAAACGCTCGATTTTGAATAAAGAAAAACTAATTTAACAGCGAAACAATAGAGGACACATCAGGAAGAGGAGACAGCAGAAGATGGATCTTTCCCTCAGGACAGACAGACAGGAAATTGATGTGTGTACAGAGGTAGAACAAATTATCAAGTCTCAAAATAAAAATGATGCTATAGTTGCAACCAGCTCTTTTATAATGTACTGTACTTTAGCAGAGTTAGCTAGATGCATCAGGGGTATTATAAGGTGAGTGCCATCCTATTTCATGCACCAATGAGCATGTGGGAGCTATATTCTCTGCAATGGCCTCAGAGACTAACTAAGCTGATAACAGTGCTGGGATGTGATGAAACGCACAAAGCTGCTTTTTTTCTTCTTTTTCTTTTTTAGTTTTATGTAGATAGAGATGCTGTGGAGGACTCACATTTCACTGAAAAGGTTTGGAGAACAGTGGGTGGACACACATTTCTGATTTGATGGTTTGAGTCTGAGATTGGGAATGTAGTTTTCATCTATATTTTCTCTTTTTAAAGCGTACTGGAATTGCTTTAACAGATTATTTTTTATTTGACTGTCTATTTTGTTTTTGGGGGGTTTTGGTCAAATCTTTTTATTACTGTTGAAGAAATAAGGACATAAAATACTAATGGAGGGAAAATGGAGAATAAATAAATGATGAGGGGGGGTTTATCACTGTCTTGGCTCTCTGCCGACTGCTCAAGTTGATCCACTTCATTTTCTAAGCATTACCAAGCTGGTCACACTGACAATTTAATAGGGACTGTTGTGAGGCAGTGAGTGTGCTGGATGTTATCATCAGTTGTGCGTGACGCGTGCAGTCCCTCTCTGCTGTTCCCTACAAACCACATTTCCCTCAGCATGTTGTAGCCGTATCCTGGCAGGAGGTCGTCCGTTCTGTGATCACCAGCGTGACGGCGATGCAGCTCAACAGCACACAAACTTAACATAAACCCACAAGTTGGCCTATAGTACTACGCATTGCTGATAACATGTTACAGTCATAAGTTGCACTTGTATGTTTAATATATTTTGAAAAGCGAAGTCTGCTCTATTGAGATTTTTAAGCTGTGTGTCATATATATTTTTAGGCGTTTAGATAACACTCCTCTAGCAGCTTACAAGCCGCGCTGAGGTACATCGCTGAAGCGTATATGGCAGCTGATGGGGATCAAACCATGTGACTTATTAATGAAGCGACTGTCTTTCTCACCACAAAGCCCACTTACCTCTTATCCTTCGTCTTTATTTTCCCCTGCCTCCTTTCATTGGCCCTCTCCTGAACCTTGTCAACATAGTTAACCGTGCGTCCTGTCGAATCCTCAGCGTGGAAAATGTTGGCAGAAAAAAAAAAACCTAAACTAACTTCAAAGGAGTTTTTGAAGTATTTTCTTTTCCCTCTGCCCTACACCTGCCAAGCTGTTTTTCCTCGTGCCTGCTTCTCGTCAGCTGTAAGACGCTCCTTTCTTTTTTTTTTTTTGAAAACCAGCCTTCCTTTTGTTTGTCATGTTTTAGGGAGGTTTGCCTTCCTATTACAAGATTTAGTGACATATGTGTCTAATATTGAAAACCCAAATCTCGTACACATGACTCAAGGCCTTCTCTTTATGGTGGGCAACTACCGTGAGCCCTGTGTTCGTCTGCTTGTCAGGTGTTAAAATATGTGCCTTATGTTCATCATGATATATTGATGTGAATGGATACTCTTACATCCCAGCCAGCATGTCAGGCTACGTTGGAACTGGGTGGGCATGGGCCTGAACTGGGCGAATTATGCGGTCCCATTTGGTTTCAGTAACATAGGCCCAACATGTGAACCCCATGTGGGCTGACTGTATGAGCCCCATAAGGGATTTGAGTGGGCTAAGTGGGCATGGGCATAAACAGAGCACATTGTATGGGCCCCATATTGTTTCAGAAACATAGGCCCAATATGTGAACCCCATGTGGGCTGACTGTATGAGCCCCATAAGGGATATGAGTGGGCTAAGCGGGCATGGGCTAAATTGGTCCCATTTAAGGTCCATTCTGATCCCACCTAGACCCCATATGATCAAACTATGGGTCCTACATGGGTCTCACCCAGTTGGGCCTGAAACCCGTTAGTACCCATTTGAAGCCCATATGGGCAAAGACAGGTGGGGGCCAACATGGAAACTGTGGACAATCCATATTTGCAGCCCAAATTTAACCCTATTGGACCCACATGAACATGCTGGCTGGGTTTTTGCAGTATACTATTTTGTCTAAATTCACAATATGCTCCTCCTGTGGAATGCGTATATCATGATGCTACATATATTGTATTTTAATTCTTTGTTTTTAAGAGTATGTTTTTGGGCCTTTTTTACCTTTATTTGACAGTAGCTGGCAGAAAGGCCGACAGGAAACAGGGAGATAGAGAGAGAGAGAAAGGGGAACAACATTAAACAAAGTTCCCTTGTTGGTGTCAAACCAGGGGCATTGTAATTATATGGCATGTGGTCCTTTATTTTAATTCCTGTTGTATCATTGCCAGGGATAAACTTCAGCCTCGAGCTCAATCTACTTCATTTTCTGAGCTCCTATTGGTTTTGTACACACAGTAAATATAAAATAGGAGAGGTATATGTCCAGATATTCAGGACTGCTCTCATCCTAGAGTGTCAATCAAAACACAGGAAGTCAGGATGGATCATTTTCACTCTCTTTAGTCTGAATTCAGCGACACACACAGCACAGCAGAGAGAATCTACTATCTTCAGATAAGGAAAATATGGAGAAAATACACATTACTCACATCATTTATTTCAATATGTTTGTTTTGTTGCTGTTTTTTTGTTATTTACAGAGGAAAGCTGCACAAAACCCTGCTGGTTATATTGCACTTTATGATACATATGATACTTGATGTGATTGCACGCAGATAAAACAGTAGCTTAAAGACAGTGTTTAATTAAAAAGCTACAAGGTTTTTCAAACAGCGATGATGTTATACTGAACTGTGCATTAACTGAAGCGTCTGTGTAACGTTGTACATTTCCAGACGGATCCCTCTCACTGTCTTGTAATCTAGTGAGCGGTGGCGTCATTGCTTTTAGAAAGTTTTGCACTATAAAAAAGTTTGGAGCTTTGAGAGAGACGAGGTAAAAAAAAGAAACAAACCAAAAAAACAGGGGGATGGAGAGAAAAACGAACAACCTAAGATCATTTATAGCTAAAGTGGTGATGACATACCCATCTTCTTGCCCATGCCCCCCCCCCCCCCCTCTACCCTCCACCCACCCCTCCCGCCCCCCAGCTAGATCCCATACAAGGCTGCAATTAACCACAACAGAGAAGCCATTAACTGTCCTAATTACTGCTTGTTCCTTCCATAGCTGCTCTATATATGTGGGTGAGAGATATCTGATTGAGCGTGCATGTGTGTGTGTGTGTGTGTGTGTGCGCGTGTGTGTGTGAGTGAATGAGGGGGTTTGAAATAAAATGTGCGAGGGGGGTGAAAGAGTTTGTGTATTTATCACAAAGAGGGTAATTTGCATGCACTGTACCTGCATTATTGTGCACATCCTGTCTTTTTGTTTCTGTTTAGTTTATATTTTCCATCCACAGTTCATGTGTGTGGTATAGTTTGTGTGTGTGTGTGTGTGTGTGTGTGTGTGTGTGTGTGTGTGTGTGTGTGTGTGTGTGTGTGTGTGTGTTGTGTGTGTGTGTGAATATACATGTTAACCACTGCCATCGTTGTCACGGACAATAGCTAATTACATATCTTCACCTCCTTCAGCATCATAATGACCGCAATCAGTTGTCTCAGTGTGCAATAACTCAGAGTCTGTGTGTGTGTGTGTGTGTGTGTGTGTGTGTTGTGTGTGTGTGTGTGTGTGTGTGTGTGTGTGTGTGTGTGTGTGTACATGCCATACATACACTCATAGGTAACCACGGATATACACATATTGCTGCTTTGGCTTCCTATGTTTTTGTATATGTGCATATGCATAAATGGAAAAATATATATAGTGTATGTAAGTTGATGTAGTTTTAATGGTACAGAGGAAAGTAGTAGGATTAGATGATTGGATTTATACTTTAACTTTATTTTAACCCTTAAACAGGCAGGAGTTGGAAAATTAGATGTAAAAAATCCATACTAGTTATGTCATTTGCACCGGAAGGAAGGAAGGAAGGAAGGAAAGAATGGAAAGAAGGAAGGAAGGAAGGAAGGAACGGAGGGAAGAAGGAAGGAAAGGAAGGAGGGAGGAAAGAAGGAAGGTAGAAAGGAAAGGAGGGAGGGAAGGGAGGAAGGTAGGAAGGAAAGGTGGGAGGAAGGAAGGTAGGAAGGAAAGGAGGGAGGAAGGGAGGAAGAAGGAAGGAAAGGAGGGAGGGAGGAAGGAAGGAAGGGAGGAAGGAAAGGAGGGAGGAAGGGAGGAAGAAGGAAGGAAAGGAGGGAGGAAGGAAGGAAGGAAGGGTTGGAAAAAGGAAGGAAGTCAGGGAGGAATGAAGGAACAGTCAAAACAAAGGTGTCAATTTGACCCGGGAGGACGACAGGAAGTTTAAAGAGTCTGTATCTCCTGGTGCACGTTGCCTGTTTAAGGGTAATGATGACACATGTTCACCTTTAACTTGTGTAATCGATGCTGTTTAGCCAACCAACAACAGATCCTCACGCCCCGAAAGCCCACCTCATCTTCCCGTCCCACATTCATTAATTTTTTTAATGTGTTTAGAATATATACCTCATTGCTCTGTAACGACTCCAGAATAGCTACTGTTTAGATACAAAGATTTAACCTGACATGCCAGATGGTTTGTTACATAGAACCATCTGAGAAGTGGTTCTTGCAAACTCTTTGGAAAAGGGCAAGCACTTTTTTTTTCCAAAAATACACAGTAGGTGATTGGATGAATCATCTATCTGTCACCATCTTATATCACAACACAGCTTGACTCGTGAGATCACGCAAGAATCCTCACAGTACACTGATCTCATGAATCCAGCCGTCTAAAATAGAGATGTACTGTTGGCAAGACAATAACCGAAAATGCATCCACCCTCAGCTCCATCTCTAAGGGCCTATTTATGCTCAACGTACGTTTGAAAATGTATCCGTCCTTTTCAAACGATGTTACCAGTCACTGCTCACATACTTCCATGCGGCCTTTACGTTTGCATGGATGTTCGACCTAATACATCCACCAGGGGGCAGCACAGAGTCAATACATCCACCAGGGGGCAGCACCGAGTCAAAAGTTTATGACAAACGACAAACTCAAAAACAAACATGGCGACTGTGGAGGAGATATTGATAATGTTCCTCTTGCATAAAAGACAAAACCATATGTTTAACCTTTCCTGTCGTCCTCCCAGGTCAAATTGACCCCCGTCTGTTTTGACTGTTCCTTCTTTCCTTCCTTCTGTCTGTACTTCCTCCCTCCTTCCTTCCTTCCTTCTTTCCTCTGTCCTTCCTTCCTTTCCTTCCTCCCTTCCTACTTTCCTTCCTCCCTCCCTCTTTCCTTCCTTCCCTACCTCCTTTCCTTCTCCCTTCCTTCTTTCCTCTGTCCTTCTTTCCTTCCTTCCTCTTTTCTTTTCTCCCTCCCTCCTACCTTTCTTGCCTCCGTCCTTCCTTCCTTTCCTTCCCTCCCTTCCTTCTTTCCTTCCTCCCTCCCTTCCTTCTTCCTCCCTTCCATCATTCCTTCCTTCCATCTTCTTTCCTTCCTTCCTTCCTTCCTTCTTCCACCCTTCCTTCTTTGATGCGAGGACAACAGGAGGGTTAAAGTTTCTAACTAACTCGCACAACCTTTCCTCAAAAAGTTCCTCCATTGTTATTTCTTCTTCGTGTCTCACTAGAGCTACATATCGAGTAGTGACAGCAACACTGCCCCCCATGGTTTCGGTGGTACTGCTCCGTTTGGTCCGTATCCGTAAGCTTTATGGAAACGTGCAGAAATACGGACGAAATGAACGCAGAGCACGAACAGAAGGCTCCGTCCTGGGCCTTAAGAGGTTTTACAGCCATATTCAAGCTATTGAAAGCTACAAAAAGATGCGTCCCTTGTCAGAACAAGATAAACACATTTAGTTTTAAGCATTGAAATTAAATATCTGATAATGTTGCCATTCTAATGAGGTTAGTCTCATGTGATTTGATGTTCATTTTCAGAAAAAATAGCAAATATATAGAAATGGTGAGTTCACAGTTAACTTGGGCATCATCTGGATAACTTCTGCATCTTAGATCAAGTTATACAGGCAAGTTAGAAGATAAAAACTCCAGTAAAAGTAATGACTGATAGTATGCATGAAATGAAAAATTGAGAAAATCATGTTTGTGTTTAATTTGTATTTCTCATACCAATTGTTCTGCCAATCTCTCTGTATTGTAGCTGTGAGTGAGCAGGTGCATCTGTATTTATCTGAGCCTTTTTCAGCAGGCAGCTTCACTAGTTCATTTGTATTGTGACGCCTACCTGGTGGTTTTGGGGAATAGCTAGTTGATTATAATGGTGTGTCTGCTTAAATGCCTTATTCAACAAAATGAAACACACTGAGTGGCATTACCACTTTCTATTCAACCTCTATCAATGGCATCTTGTGTTTTCTTTTATGTATCCAGAGACGCCTGGCTGAGTATTGGCACTCTTTTTCTTTTTTTTTTTTTTTTGTTTCAACATCATCCAGCTATGCTTTTAAAACAGACGTTAGGACCTGGCAGCTGCCCAATACAACACAGCACTCTCCTGTAGTTTTATGCATATTAACTCAGACAAAATATCATAAATAGACAGTATATTATGTTAATATTTACTATTGTGTACAGTGTAAATACCTTCTGGTCATTTATGTGTTTGCAAACGTATTGTTGTGTGCAAGTGTTTCTTATTCTCACAATATGAATAATTCTCATACATTCTAGGTTACATTAAAACTAGTCCAATTGCATGGTTTTCTCACCTCAACAGAGTGCTAAAGAGTGCTGCTGTTGTTATGTAACATTGTTGTTTTGCCACAGAAAGAAACCAAGCAAACAAGCAGAAAAAGGTTCACTTAGGTTATAACTGTACTTTTAAATCCCTTTTGTGTTGTGACGTTACAGTTCTCAGCTTTTCTTAAAAAAAAAAAAAAAAAAGCAGTGTGTGTTCTTTTGCTTTTTCTTCTGAGATAACTAAAATGCTCTTTGGGTTCCTAAACTCAGAAGTGTATCTTTAAAAGTAACCACAAACTGATTTTTATTAACAAGATTTATAAGGGAAGCCTCAGTGGTGCTAATCTGAAAACCCTTTCATGGCCCCTTACAGCCATTTTCTGACTAATATAATGGAAAGTAATATGTTACTAGTATAGAAACATTCAGACACTCAGTAGTTTGTAATATTTTTTTCTCACTGTTCATTCAGGTACGTTAACTTGAGAATCTGTCGATTACGCCAGTTTTTTCAGTTTTTGGATTGGACAAATGGTTTGTCATTTAATCCTCCTGTCGTCCTCCCGGGTCAAATTGACCCCGTCTCTTTTGACTGTTCCTTTATTTCCTTCCTTCCTCCCTCTTTCTTTAATGTTTCCTTCTTTCTTCCCTCCTCCCCTCTTTCTTTGCTCCCTCCTCCTTCCATCCTTCCATCCTTCCATCCTTCCTCCTCCCTCCCTCCCTCCCTCCCTCCTTACTCCTTTCTTTCCTTCCTTCCTTCCTCTTTTCATCCTTACTCCTTTCCTTCCTTCCTTCCTCCTTTCCTTCCTTCTCTCCTAAATTCCTTCTTCCTTTGTCCTTACTCCTTTCCTTCCTTCCTTCCTTCCTCTTTTTCTCCTACTCCTTTCCTTCCTTCTGTCCTTCCATGACCTGAGGACAGCAGGAGGGTTAAAAATAAGTGGTATTTGTTACCGCAGGTGGGACTTGGGATTTAGAAGGTTACAACCATGTGGGTGAGTAGTTATGCATATACTGTATTATTTTATTTAAATAGCATTGGCAGAAGAAAGTAAGTGTTTCTCAGACGTAGTTAAGTAGCTTGTTTATAATCATAAAACATATAACTTTGCAAAAATAGAAACGAAACACTGAACATGATATGGATTGGGCTTTTATAATCATAATTTAAAACAGTTACCATTGGATACCAGACAGAAACACACAGTGAGAATATTTTAAAGACATAATTGCACTGACTTTAAACAGCTGGAGGTTCATCATGGTTCAGATCCAAAGTGTATCAATCACGCAGGGTACCCTCACTCTAACAAAACTAACAACCATTACTGTAATTCACTTACCAATTACTACACAGTACACACACCAAACATTCTGTTACATTAGCAAATTGGTTTCATCTGTAATTATCAGCAGGCCCATTTTTACGCAGACTGATGCAGTTTTTTTTTTTTTTATCCACCCCGCTTATCTTTTAGAGGACAGCGGGGGGGCTGGAGCTGATCCAAGGTTATACCAGTTTTTTCATACTAATAGATTTTTTACAAACCATTTTTTATCATGTTGCACCATTTATTTTAGTTAGAAAACACATTTATTTATATGGTATGATGCAGATATTATGTATGTCATATGTGTGTATGATCATGCATTAAAGATGTAGATAATGTAGATTGATTATATCTTGTTTGCAGAAAAAAACTAACAAGCAAAACCCAGACCCGGGGAGTTCTGGTCCTCTGAAATGAGGCCAACGAGGAAGTAACTTAGAACTGCATTCTATCAAAAGGCCACCAGGGGGCGACCGTCTCTATACAAGTCAATGGAGAATTCACCAACTTCTCACTTGATTTCTAACCTCAGTAAACGTTTTCAAAATGTGTTTATGGTCTCAATCGCTAGTTTAAAGCCTTCTTCAATGCAGTATGATGTTCATTTGGGACATTTTGGCCTCCCTGATTTTATATGTGATGATAAAGCAGGGTATGCATTAGGGCGTGGCTACGTCCTGATTGACAGGTTGATTGACCAATGTCCTCGAGATCAAGCCCTCGCAACCATAGCAACCTCCCCGCTCCGCCCATGGCCCCGCCTCATGCCCATA
>JAJDFG010001200.1:12500-17500 GCA_021039105.1 Scomber colias | reverse complement strand
TTCCTTCCTGCCTTCCCTCCCTCCTTCCTTCCTTCCTTCCTTCCTTCCTTCCTTCCTTCCTTCCTTCCTTCCTTCCTTCCTCTCTCCTTTCCTTCCTGCCTTCCCTCCCTCCAGTTTTTTTAGATATTTCAGTCTGGACCAAAGTGTTGGATTGAAAGAACGACTTTATCTATATTAAGGATTTATCTATCACAGGCTAAAACATGTAAACTGACAAAACACATATCCAACTAACCCCTTCTGGCTTGTGGGAGGTGATAAACCGCACACATGCTGGGTGAGCAGGCAAGGAAGCTGTGAGGCAACACTTTTAACCACCGAGCCACTGTTAAGGATTACATTTTTAAGTATATAAAAATTAAAACCATTTGTTATGCTTGGTGACAGTATCATGAAACATGTCCTACATACGGGGGGGGAGCTTAAGTCAATAGCTAAAAGAAACAAACTAACCATTGCGGGTTTTTTCTTTGCGACGGCGTAAAAAACCGAGACTTGAAAGAGGCGGTCTTATACGGAACAGAGTGTGAAAGTAATTTAAAGGAGAATTAAAAGCACAACTTAGGAGATAAAGGCTTTTCGCAGGACACTCAGCATATTGAAATCCTTCGCAACTGCTTGGCTGTGTTGATAATGATAGTAAGCTGGTTTAAAAATGCTGCCTCAGGTGCTGAAAAGTGTTTAAAAATACATATTTATTCTGCAACTTTTGGCTGAGACATTCCTGTTTAAGCTGGTGGTGTAATTGTCCCTGATTATAATGCAACTTAATGACGTTTCTGGAGTAGGGTATTGGATGTGTAGTTGGGATTTGGGCTTATGAATTGTTAAAACTTATCCCACCCCTCTGATGGAGCAGAGGTTGTAAAGTAGGACAGATCATCTCCCCTCAGAGCCATAACAACAACGACAGCCTCAGCTTCACTGTCACAGCTGCTGTCAAACTGAGTTAGAGAGTGTGGGTTTGTAAAATACTTAATACCTTCATGTATCATATATGAGACTTTCAAATATTTACATGAATCTCAAAGAATAAACAAAAAAAAGCTCACGACTCCATTCATGTCAAATTATCACCTTGAAGATGTTTTTTTTCAAATTGACCCCGTCTGTTGTGACTGTTCCTTCTTTCCTCCCTTCCTTATTTCCTTCCTCACTCCTTTCCTTCCTTCTGTCTTCCCTTCCCTCCTTCCTTCTTCCTCCCTCCCTTCCTTCCTTCCTCCCTCCTTTCCTTCCCTTCTTTCCTCCCTTCCCTTCCTTCCCTCCATCCTTCCTCCCTCCCTCCCTCCTTTCCTTTCCTTCCTTCCTCCCTTCATCCATTCTTTCCTTCCTTTCCTCCTTCCTTCCTTCCTCCATCCTTTCCTTCTTTCCCTCCCTCACTCCTTTCCTTCCTTCCCTCCTTTCTTCCTCCCTTCTTTCCTCCCATCCCTCCTTCCATCCTTCTTCCTCCCTTCCTTCAACCATCCTTTCCTTCCTTCCTCCCTTCCTCCCTCCCTTCTTTCCTACCTTCCTTCCTCCCTCCTTTCCTTCCTTCTGTCTTTCCTTCCTTCCTTCTGTCTTTCCTTCCCTCCTTCCTTCCTTCTTCCTCCCTTCCCTCCTTCCTCCCTTCCTTCCTCCCTTCCTTCCTTAACTCGAGGACAACAGGAGGATTAAAGAAAGAAATATGTACAGTGTAGTTGTAAGTTTTCTTTTGACTTCTGCGTCCTTCCCTCTCCAAAGTAAACAGAAGGATGCACTCAGAGGAGACTCAACCCTGCAGCTATAAACACAAAAACAAAACAACAACAACCAAAAGAGAGAAAGGATGTTTGCAGCGGTTGCACATTGTCTGCAAGTTTCAAGACACCAGAAGCTGTTATCTTCTCTCAGCACAGTCAAAGAACTGCTGTTAGTTTTGCTTAAAGGTGGCACTGAAACCACAGCCCTGCAGTTGGATTACATTTTCCAAGTCCAGTTTCAGGTGAGCCACATCCATCACATTGTGTCCAAAAAGCTCCTCAGCCAACTTCCACCAACTGTAAGAAAAAGGAAAGTAACAACACTAGCAGCAGCAGTTTGGATGAATTGATGTTGACCCATGTTGATATCATCTGCTTCATCCACTTTATAGTTAACCCTTAAACAGCCCTTACTAGTTATGTCATTTGCACCTAAAGTAAGGAAGGAAGGAAGGAAAGAAGGAAGGAAGGAAAGGAGGGAAGAAGGAAGGAAAGGAGGGAGGAAGGGAAGGAAGGGAGGAAGAAGGAAGTAAAGGAAGGAGGGAGGAAGAAGGAAGGGAGGGAGGGAGGGAGGGAAGGAGGAAGGAAGGAAGAAAGAAAGGAAGGACAGATGAAGGAAGGAAGAAAGGACAGAAGGAGGGAACATTTACCCTAACAGCTGAACTTAGATCTGAGGAAGGAAGGAAGGAAGGAAGGAAGGACAGATGAAGGAAGGAAGGACAGATGAAGGAAGGAAGGAAGGAAGGACAGAGGAAGGACCCGGGAGGACAACAAGGTTAAAGAGTCTGTATCTCCTGGTGCACGTTGTCTGTTTAAGTGTTAAAATATACAATA
This sequence comes from Scomber colias, assembly GCA_021039105.1. Taxonomy (NCBI): domain Eukaryota; kingdom Metazoa; phylum Chordata; class Actinopteri; order Scombriformes; family Scombridae; genus Scomber; species Scomber colias. The sequence continues at coordinate 14,948 of JAJDFG010001200.1, read as the reverse complement.
AATAATACAAAGTCAATACAAAATATATAATAGCATTTAATATTTTCAACCTTCATTGCTATATTCTTGATTGATTTCTTCTGTCCTCTGCATCAAACTCTACTTTTTTTTTCTCCATAATCCAAAAATGTCCAAAACGTCTGATTGTATTTGCTTTGTTAATAATTCAACATCAGTTTACCTCTGGCATGACTCCAGCCCTCTGCAGTCAATTTATGAGTTTAAAGAAGTATTTTTTGATCATATCTGAATTCATAACATATCAAATATTAAAACCTTCACATGTCCGTCTGCCACAAATCCCTTCTAGCAACTGTAAGAAAAGGAAGTAACAACAGAAGCAGGTTGGAAAGATGTTGATATTGCTCCCATAGGCAACCTCAATATAATTAATAACATAAGTCAAAACAAAATATGTAATGGCATAGCTACTTTCTTTATTGATTTCTTTTGTCCTCTGCATCCAACTCTATTTTTATTTTTATTCCATAATCCAAAAATGTCCAAAACGTCTGATTGAATCTGCTTAGTTAATATTTCAGCATCAGAGTGTTTACCTATGGCATGACTCTGAGCCCTCTGCAGTCAATTTGTGACTTTTTCAAACACCTGTGGAGATTTGATCATATCTGAATTCATAATATATCAAATATTAAAACCTTCACATTTCTGTCTGCCACAAATCCCTTCTAGCAACTGTAAGAAAAGGAAGTAACAGCAATAACAATAACAGTTTGGACTCTTGTTGATATTGCTGCCATCTGCAACTTCCATCTAGTTTACTGGTAAAATATACAATATATAATTATATAATGGTATGTCATATTTTTAACTTAGATTGCCGTTTTCTTTATTGATTTATTATTTTGTCTTCTGCGTCCAACCCTGTGTTTTTTCCCCCCTCTCTAAAATGTATGATTGAATTACTTTGGTTGGTAATTCAGCACCAGTGTTTTAAATATTTGACTCCAACCCTCTGCAGTTAATTTGTGTGTTTTAAAAAGTGCCTTTTTAGACACCTGTGGGGATTTGATCATATCTGAATTCACAACATATCAAATATTAAAACCTTTGCATGTCTGTCTGCCACAAATCCCTGCCAGACGCTATAAAACAGAACATCTGTTCCCCCTGTGACAGATAACAATGATTGCCTCAGTCTCACTGTGCATCCAGGGAGCAGACTAACTTCACCAAATGGCCTTATTTGCCGATTCATCAACCTAGTAAAAATGTAGTTCCAGTGAGTGACTGTGTAGGTGCCTGGAAAATCTCCCTTACATGTAATCTTCTTACAACGGTTTTTATACAAAGTGGATGCAATTGCACTTGTGATATTGCTAAGTGGATTACGTGTGAGGGAGGTTCTTCAAGTATTTACATAGGATATTGTACAATTCTTGCAAATTTTACACTTGTCAAGGAGGAAACACCCCTGAAACAGCATTTATAGAACCGTTTGCAGCTCTTCAAGGCCAGAGGACCCACTGTGGCTGCAACTATTCAGCAGGACAGGAAACTCTGGGATATATTGGATCTTTAATAAATAATAAAAGTGTTATTTCAGCTTATTTCAGGTCAGTCTGGCCTATGCTCATATTACAATGTTTGGAAACTGTGACCTGTAGTTGGCTCTCGATACGTTTTTAGAGGCTTACCAAACTCATTTGCAGATTTCTGGATGAATGGCTCAGTTTTCAAACTCTTGACCAAAGCTGGACAAATTGAACAACAGACTGACCGCAATGCTGCTAGTGTGGATATGTGTGGAAGAAAAAATGCCAAATAATTGGGGAGAAGCAATAAAGCAAATACAAAAATACACGAGAGGTCATAAGAGAAGAACTGAATCTCATGTTGAAAATTTGTAGAATTCACTAATTAGTAATGAGCTGTGTTTTCACCTTGTATCCTAGGAACACAATCCACAAAAACGACAGTATACCCTTGAGATGTTGTCATTATTAAGCCCGTAAAAATCAGAAATTAGAAAAGGAGATGAGCTGGAGAAGGACAGGAGTCTTGTTTTTCTTTGGTTTTTTTAGAAGATGAAAGTGCATAGAGGTGAATGACATGATTCATCGGTAGAGAGAGAGAGAGAGAGAGAGAGAAATGTGTTGAAAGGATGAGTGAGTTAGTATGAATAGTTTCTGTGCTTTGGTACGACGACAACAAAAGCTTTTCTTTGGTTAAGTTTCTTTTTCCAAGTAGTGGAAATTTCCAAAAAGCGAGCATGTCAAAGTGCGCCATTGTGGAGAAGGTTGCTGTTGATGACTGGGCGGCTGTGGCTCAGGAGGTAGAGCGGTCGTCCTCCAATCGGAAGATTGGTGGTTCGATTCCCGGCACCTCCAGTCCACATGTCGATGTGTCCTTGGGCAAGACACTCAACCGTTGGGTGTGCCAACGGTGGGTGAATGGTTAGACTCCTCTAATGAGCAGGCTGGCACC
>JAJDFG010001200.1:0-5000 GCA_021039105.1 Scomber colias | reverse complement strand
CTGCATCTCTGCAACTCTGCATCTCTGCAACTCTGAATCTCTGCAGCTCTGAATCTCTACAACTCTGAAACTCTGCAGCTCTGAATCTCTGCAGTTCTGAATCTCTGCAGCTCTGAAACTCTGCAGCTCTGAATCTCTGAATGTCTGCAGCTCCGGATCTCTGCAGCTCTGGTTCCCTAGTCAACCCATTAAGTTGTTTACCTCATCAAGCCTTGACTCACCCCAAGAATAGCTGACCTGCTGCAGTTTATACTTGTTAGAAAAAGAGGTTACATGTGTTGTTTTTGTTGGAGGGTTTTTTCTTCTGAATATTGTAATGCCTTTGTTTTTACAGTAGTTTAATTGAGTGTTAAGGGAATACAGACCTGTACTATAGTTTATTGTCCTGTGGTCGACATGCCTTGATCCTCATAACCGCATCCACAGAGAATTTCCTTCAGTGGTTTTAGTTTTAAACAAGGAGGAACATTAATATAAGTGCCATGTTCCTTTTTAGTACAATATCCAAACATCTCAGGGATTTCATAATGACATGAGGTGTTGATATAATGTATTTGGATTCATATGTAAATAAAGTAAACACATCAGAAATGCAAAGAGTGTCCCACATTACCCTAATCTAGCCTATCATTATCTATAACTTTGCCAATAATTGCCAATCAGAATATTTAATCAACAAATGTGTATTTTAGATGTTTCTTCTGATTATACCCAACTTTAATTTGATGGTTGATTTGATTTCCATCTCAGTGAACTGTTTAATGTGTACTTTTAAATTGGAGGCTTTGGTAAACTAAATATCCTCATATTTACAGAACATCATTGCTCTGCACACAGTTTAAATGCTTTTCAGTGTTTTTTTCTTTCACAGTCGTGCAGTCTGGTTTAAATGGAGAGTTTATAGCTACGTTGACACTGCAGTTAAAGGTGACGTGAATCCAATTTGTTCGCTCAAATGTGACCCATATCTGATTTGTTTCTGACAATGTGAACAGCACAAGCCGCATTGAATTTGACAGTTTCAAATCCGATTCAGGCCGCTTTCAAATGTGATACTGAATCAGATACATATCAGATTTCTTTTAATGCGACTGCAATCTGAACACTGAAAAAAAATAACCACAATCATATGGTAAGATGAGCAGGACACAACCAGAGGGCCCGGGAGTCAGGTCGCATTTAATGCAGCTTTTTTTTTTTTTAAGATTTTGTTGGCATAGACACCTTTATTCATCAGTAGACCGACAGGAAACATAGGAGAGAGAGGGGGGTGTGACATGCAGCAAAGGACCTCCGATCGGGATTCAAACCGGGGTCGGCTGCGTATATGGCATGCGCTCTAACCACTCGACCACCTGCGCGCCCTTTAATGCAGCATTATGACGTTATTCTGGAGCAACACACATCACAGCTCTGTGCCGCAGACAAAAACATCATTAAAGTATTCATTCTCTTTCTCCTCTTCCTCCTTTTTAACATCACACGCTCACAAATTTCCCGGCTGCCTCCACACACTGTTTTTAACATTAGACCATGAATGAGACTACCAGTAACTTCCAGTAACTGTTGCTGTTGCCATGGTAGCTTCCGTAAACACTGTTCTGTGCGTGATGTCATAAATGATCAGCTGAGCATGCGGGTCACTTCAGGAGGAAACATTTAAAAGTGTAATATGAACAGACAAACAAAAAAAATAGGATTTGAGCATTAAGACCTGCCCTGTGAACGTATCCTTAGTGTCACACAGTCTGGTGCAGAGGGGCTACTGACTCTTCAAGGACTTTATAAAGCTTTTTGACAGTGATCAACAGAAAAAGCGAAAACAATATAGTCAGTTTCACTCGGTCTAAATATGTGTATGATTTTGCCTTTTTAATAAAAGCTATGTCTTGTGTCACAGATAATCAATTTTCATACATTCACTGTAAAAAAGGTTTTTGGGTCAGCTGTTGTAATTTTCTGTTACTAATGATGTGTTTTAACCTTTCGAGTCCTTTTCATCCTCGCCAGGAACTTTTCAAGTGGAATGACTGCAAGAAACAATGGGGCTTTGTTAATACTCATTAAATGATGCTTATCTAATCACACGATTCGGAATTTACATTTTAGTCATTTCGGCCGACTCGCTTAGATTGAGCAGACAGGAAAGATCAGTGTCTCACTCAAGGACACACAACAACAAACCTCTGCACCTCTTTTGGTTTATCGTTCTTATGTCACGGCTTTGCTTTAATCCGGTAATCAGAATGGACCGAGGGCAGCCACTAACCACTTATCTCTCTGGTGTACTTTGTGTGTGTGTGTGTGTTGGTGTATACGTCCTTCTCTTTGCCCGTTTTCGTGTGTGTGTATTTGTCTTTATGTGTGTGTGTGTTTTTGGTTAGAAGCTCTGCGGGGGGTGACCATGGTGGAGCTGGTGAAGAAAGAAGGCAGCACACTGGGCCTCACCATCTCAGGAGGTACCGACAAGGACGGGAAACCACGGGTATCGAACCTACGGCCAGGAGGACTTGCGGCTAGGTGAAGAGACAACACACACACACACACACACACACACACACACACACACCATAGACTGTATAAAAGAAATGGACATAACATCCGTGACGTCACCCATTCGTTTGTGGACTGCTGCTCGGAAGCCAATAGTTTCAGATCTGGGCAGCGCCATCTTGAAAATTTCAGGTGCATGCTGGGAAAAATAAAAACAGGGATTCTACTTATATGGGCATGAGGCGGGGCCATGGGCGGAGCGGGGAGGTTGCTATGGTGGCGAGGGCTGGATCTCGAGGACATTGGACAATCAACCTGTCAATCAGGACGTAGCCACGCCCTAATGCATACCCTGCTTTATCATCACATATAAAATCAGGGAGGCCAAAATGTCCCAAATGAACATCATACTGCATTGAAGAAGGCTTTAAACTAGCGATTGAGACCATAAACACATTTTGAAAACGTTTACTGAGGTTAGAAATCAAGTGAGAAGTTGGTGAATTCTCCATTGACTTGTATAGAGACGGTCGCCCCCTGGTGGCCTTTTGATAGAATGCAGTTCTAAGTTACTTCCGCGTTGGCCTCATTTCAGAGGACAGGAACTCCCCGCCTGACACACACACACCAGCAAAGAAAGAAATACATCCAGACATTAGATTTCCTGTAGTGAAACGACTCATAGCTGCACTCAGGAGTTAAATTAAACATATATAACAGCCACATTTTTAAGCCAAATACATTAAATCAATTAAATCCTTTGTTATTTTTTAAAACTTTTACATGTTTTTTTGTGCTTCTTCTGTGCAGGAGTGACCAGCTAAATGTCGGTGACTACATCAAGTCAGTGAACGGCATCAATCTGACCAAACTACGCCATGAAGAGATCATCAGCTTACTGAAGAACGTAGGAGAGAGAGTTCTCCTGGAGGTGGAGTACGAGCTGCCCCCAACGGGTATAATATAAGTTAATATTAGTAGCAGGATTTACTTTTTAAATGACAGCAGCACTAATGCATTGATCAGAGTGACATAAGCACTGCATTAAAAAGCAAAGCATCTATAAAGCAAATAAAAATTTGAGGGTGTTCTAGCAAAAAAAAAAATGCAATGTCAACCACCAACACATGTAGGGCCCTACAGTACAAAATCCATTTTATTTTTTCCCAAATTCCGTTTTTTTCCGTTAAAATTTTTGTGAATTCCGTTTTTTCCGATAACATTTTTGTGAATTCCGTTTTTTCCGTTAAAATTTTTGTGAATTCCGTTTTTTCCGTTTAAATTTTTGTGAATTACATTTTTTCCGTTAAAATTTTTGTGAATTGTTTTTTCCGTTTTAATTTTTGTGAATTACGTTTTTTCCGTTTTAATTTTTGTGAATTCCGTTTTTTTCCGTTAAAATTTTTGTGAATTCCGTTTTTTTCCGTTTCAATTTTTGTAAATTCCGTTTTTTCCGTTAAAAGTTTTGTGAATTACGTTTTTTTCGTTTTAATTTTTGTGAATTCCGTTTTTTTCCAATTAAATTTTTGTGAATTACGTTTTTTCCGTTAAAATTTTTGTGAATTCCGTTTTTTTCGTTTTCATTTTTGTGAATTAAATTTTTTTTTTTCCATTTTAATTTTTGTGAATTACGTTTTTTTTTCTGTTTTAATTTTTGTGAATTACGTTTTTTCCGATAAATTTTTGTGAATTACGTTTTTTTTCCGTTTTAATTTTTTGTGAATTACATTTTTCCCTTTTTAATTTTTGTGAATTCCGTTTTTTTCCATTTTAATTTTTGTGACTTACGTTTTTCCATTTTAGTTTTTTGAATTACGTTTTTTTTCCATTTTAATTTTTGTGAATTCCGTTTTTTCGTTTCAATTTTTGTGAATTCCGTTTTTTCCGTTTCAATTTTTGTGAATTCCGTTTTTTCCGTTTTAATTTTTTGTGAAACAACAGTTCACCTGACACATAGAAGTCCTTCGGGAACTGCCCGGCTCTGTACTGAGGGGGTTAGCGTCGAGTTTTCAAAGCTTTTTCGCCGACGAAGACAGAGTCGTGTTCAGCTGCTTCGCCATGGTTACATTGTTTTGAAGGGGGAGGGGCTCAGTGTGTGGAGGAGGAGGGGCTTGTTGTGCCACCCAGATTGCTTCCCTCCGTGCAGTTTTCCCCAGACATACGTTCCTCTTCCATACGAAAACAGCATTTCAGTCTAATTATGTCAAATTCCACGTTAAATATAAATTCCGTTTCAATCGGCCAATTCCATCATAGGGCCCTACACATGCTGGCCATTCAGATAGATGCATGCACATATTCCTGGTAGATTGCTCTGTAATGGAAATGCTATAACTCTACTGCTGACATGACCATTGTTGCACTTGCTGATGATTGCTGCTGTGATATATAGCGTCCCAGAGTTGTAAAAGCTTTAAACTCATGGCTCTATCACTCAAACTAACTGAAACAACAAGCCCACACCAGCGCTGCCCTTTGCATTTCGGTTCCATTTCCAATCTGAATTC
>JAJDFG010000120.1:1336292-1345500 GCA_021039105.1 Scomber colias | reverse complement strand
GAACAGCACATAACAAAATTCAACTGTGATTCATCTTGTTTGTCCTGAGCTGCACCTGTGTCTGGTAATTGCCATCACCATTCTAAAGTACAAACATCTCTAATCACGGTAACACGGTTTTTATGTTTTTTTTATTCCTAGCTGTCATAGGGGTCTTCATGGTGGCTATCACAAACATAAGCTTTAAAATGTAATGTCATACTCACCTTTTATTTGCAGGTAGACGGGGGGTAAACAACGGACTGCACGTCCCCAGGCCAGTGCACCCAAACCTGAGTTGGGCTCATAAGCGCCAGACGACCCAAACCTAACCTAGCCCGAGCCGGGGATGTGTGGTCTCTTGCACCCCTCCGTTTACTCTGCACCTTTATCCTTTTTTCTTTTTTGTCAACCTACCTGGTTTTCTAACCCTTAACCTAACCATCTTCCTACCATATACCTAAACCTAACCATCATTTTAGCCTAAACCTAACCGGTTTTTTTTTTTTTTCACACCTAAACCTAACCATCCTTTCTTCACGCCTAAACCTAACAAATTTTCTTTCAAGCCTAAACTGGAAAATCCCCCTTTTCTTTGAAGGTTAACCTACCCCTGTTCCCTAACCCTAACCCTAACCACTCCATTTCATGTTTTAACCTAACCATGTATAAGTTTACTAGAACTACAATTTTTTTCTTTTTTTCTTTTACAATACACAACTACCTTCATCCAGATTTTTTCTTTCTTTTTTCTTTTTTCTTTTTTCTTTTTTCTCCTTGCTTTTCCCTTTTTCTCACACACTAACTGTACAAATAAACAATAAAACATTAAACCGACAGGTGCGGCTCGGGATATCCGGATTCTCTCTGCTCTCCTCCACCATCTTTACTAACAACAATTTCCAACAGTGTATTGCTGTGGCCCACTGGGAGGATTAAACAAACATAAACCCTATGCTGCTCCTCTGGTGGACTCCTGGATTTAGAGTTCCTGTTTTCCCTCCAACCACTTCCCTCTAGGTTGGAAACCCCATTCCTCCCCCCCCCCCCCCCCCCTCTTCCTTTCCCTTTCTTCCTTCCCCTTCCATCCCCACTCCACCTATCACCTCCTTTCCCTCCAATTTCTCCCTCACACATAGGTTCATTTGAACTAGGGGTGGGTCTGAGCTGTGGGCCAATCAGAGGAGAGAGTGGGCCTAAATTTTGGAGGGAAAGTTCTATCTCCCCTATAAAGGGCCCTCTCTCCCTCTGAGCCTTGTTTCTCCACAGCTTCCCTCTGACGAAGCACTACAGGGTGCGAAACGTTAGGGACCCTGCTCTCATCGGATTGTCTGGTTTTAACCCTTTTAATAGCAATTTGGCCTTTTTACCCTATCTTAAAACCCATTGTTGGTTTTTTTAAAGTTAATCTATTAAAAGTTAAGTTTTAATCCACCCGAGGAGCACCACCTCTGAACTTACACACCGCCGCCCGGCCTGTTAAGCCTCACTCTCTGCTTTCTCCACGGACCTAACCTCAACTACTACAAGCATGTTTTCCAGGAACCCTAATCCGGGACAAAATGGACATGGACAAAGGAAGGAACCGCACAGGAGCAGTACCAGCAATAACTGGCGACAGGTTGGTGCTTCACACATGGGTGACAATTTGGTGAAGGGTTACAGACACCGGTTTGGGCAGGGATGTGGGGAGCAAGGCAGGCCCACAGCTAACTCCTACACAACCCCCCATTCCTCATTTAATACACAGCACAACAGGAACAGACACTCATACACTACAAACACACATAGTTACAACCACTCACCTTTAACACCACGACAGGCCTTGGATCCAGACATTAGGAAATTAGCTAAAGCTCACTACAAGCTCATTCAAGCAGTGCACCATTCAGGAATCATCATGGCAGCTAAAGACACAGGACAAATTCCCACTGGCATGAAAAGACAGACACAAAAACTCACACAATTTATTAAACCATCCTCACCCACCGACAGCACACAGGACCAGATCACACAGAACACAATCACTTGGCTAAATAACAACTTGGACATTTTACAGGAACATTACACCAACACCATCAACTCTCTCACCAGGACACAGGGCAACCAGCTGGCTCTTAAAGTAGCAACCAACTGGGCGCAAAGACGCTATGGAACCAGACTGGACTCTCACACAATCAACACAACCCACTCACTTCTTTTCCCCACAGGCCCCCACTCCCCACCTCCTCCATCCCCCCCGGACCCTCCCCCGGATCCCCCCTCGGATCTTTCTGTTTCTTCCTTCCCTCCTCCTACCTCTAACTTCTCTTCGCCCCCCTCTCTCTCCAGGCAAGACCTCCAGAGGGCAGCGGACACCATGGCTCCTGGGAACAGCTATCAGCCTGTAAAAACAAAAAACATTATTACCCATAAGGCTAATCAGGGCACCCAGTCCTGGAGCAACAACACCAGGCCGGCCTGCTCTGGCCGTTGCAGCGGTGTGTTGGTGGGGGGCACCAATCCCACTCTGGTGCCCACATCCATATCTCCTCCTCATAACAATGGGATGCACTCCGACTCGGCTGCCAATCCTCGGTCGCACAAAAAAGATCATAGGGGGGACCAAATGATGAACTATCATGGTCAAAAAGTCGATATGACAAAACCTGTACCTACTTCTGACCCCCCTTCACAAAATCAAACTGTGCTGCGACCGAGTGAGAGGCCCGAGGAGGAGGATCTCGAGGAGGAGACCCCCAACCCCGTCTGTCACCGGGCCGGTCCGGTCATTAGGCTCCAGGATTGGAAAGTTAAAGGAGAGAAGCCCATACTCATTCTGGGGGACTCTAACATCAACCAAATCCCACCTTTCCATAACACTGAAGTCCAGGCTGATAGCTACCCGGGAGCCTCCTTCTACCATTTCATGAAACTCATGGATCAGACAGAAAAACACATAGATACTGAAGTGTTAATTCTCTCAGTGGGGATTAATAACAGGGATCAGGATGCGGCTAAAACCTCAATTAAGCAGCTCCGATCCATGTTTAAAAAGGCCAGTACCCGCCTTCCCCCACACAGACATCAGGATCCCCATAATCAATTTTTCACCACTTCTTTCCACAGAACAGAAGAACAACCTCACCACCATCAACAAACACATAGAACAGAACTTACCTTTTTTTGATCCACTTCCACAGGAACTCTTTCACACAATAAATGATAATATTCACTGGACCCCGGAAACTGCTGGCGAGATCCTCTCCCACTGGCTCACAGTACTCAAAAACGAGGAGCTGCGCTGGGGGGAGGAGGCATCGCCGTAGTGACCGGCCCACTACATCATTAAACAGTCAAGATAAAAATACAAACACATAATACTTACCCACCCAAGACACTGATCCCACATAAAGGCCAACACATATCATAAAGAAACAGCACTGGCGAGGGTGGATCCTGGACCTCACGACCACCTACAATTCAACCCACAAACATATACTCACCAACTTGTTACACAGGCCGCATCCGGATCCCTGTCCTGGGGGGGAGAGTGCAGAGAATCTGGAACAAGAAACCAGTCACAGACTTCCATCTGCTCACAGACCCACCTTTACAATCATTCATTTAATTTGACAACAAAAATAAAAGTATACAAAACTAACTTCTGTGTCTTCTTTTTAACTATGTCAATTTAAATTCAATCACAAACGGTTTAGAACAGCACATAACAAAATTCAACTGTGATTCATCTTGTTTGTCCTGAGCTGCACCTGTGTCTGGTAATTGCCATCACCATTCTAAAGTACAAACATCTCTAATCACGGTAACACGGTTTTTATGTTTTTTTTATTCCTAGCTGTCATAGGGGTCTTCATGGTGGCTATCACAAACATAAGCTTTAAAATGTAATGTCATACTCACCTTTTATTTGCAGGTAGACGGGGGGTAAACAACGGACTGCACGTCCCCAGGCCAGTGCACCCAAACCTGAGTTGGGCTCATAAGCGCCAGACGACCCAAACCTAACCTAGCCCGAGCCGGGGATGTGTGGTCTCTTGCACCCCTCCGTTTACTCTGCACCTTTATCCTTTTTTCTTTTTTGTCAACCTACCTGGTTTTCTAACCCTTAACCTAACCATCTTCCTACCATATACCTAAACCTAACCATCATTTTAGCCTAAACCTAACCGGTTTTTTTTTTTTTCACACCTAAACCTAACCATCCTTTCTTCACGCCTAAACCTAACAAATTTTCTTTCAAGCCTAAACTGGAAAATCCCCCTTTTCTTTGAAGGTTAACCTACCCCTGTTCCCTAACCCTAACCCTAACCACTCCATTTCATGTTTTAACCTAACCATGTATAAGTTTACTAGAACTACAATTTTTTTCTTTTTTTCTTTTACAATACACAACTACCTTCATCCAGATTTTTTCTTTCTTTTTTCTTTTTTCTTTTTTCTTTTTTCTCCTTGCTTTTCCCTTTTTCTCACACACTAACTGTACAAATAAACAATAAAACATTAAACCGACAGGTGCGGCTCGGGATATCCGGATTCTCTCTGCTCTCCTCCACCATCTTTACTAACAACAATTTCCAACAGTGTATTGCTGTGGCCCACTGGGAGGATTAAACAAACATAAACCCTATGCTGCTCCTCTGGTGGACTCCTGGATTTAGAGTTCCTGTTTTCCCTCCAACCACTTCCCTCTAGGTTGGAAACCCCATTCCTCCCCCCCCCCCCCCCCCCTCTTCCTTTCCCTTTCTTCCTTCCCCTTCCATCCCCACTCCACCTATCACCTCCTTTCCCTCCAATTTCTCCCTCACACATAGGTTCATTTGAACTAGGGGTGGGTCTGAGCTGTGGGCCAATCAGAGGAGAGAGTGGGCCTAAATTTTGGAGGGAAAGTTCTATCTCCCCTATAAAGGGCCCTCTCTCCCTCTGAGCCTTGTTTCTCCACAGCTTCCCTCTGACGAAGCACTACAGGGTGCGAAACGTTAGGGACCCTGCTCTCATCGGATTGTCTGGTTTTAACCCTTTTAATAGCAATTTGGCCTTTTTACCCTATCTTAAAACCCATTGTTGGTTTTTTTAAAGTTAATCTATTAAAAGTTAAGTTTTAATCCACCCGAGGAGCACCACCTCTGAACTTACACACCGCCGCCCGGCCTGTTAAGCCTCACTCTCTGCTTTCTCCACGGACCTAACCTCAACTACTACAAGCATGTTTTCCAGGAACCCTAATCCGGGACAAAATGGACATGGACAAAGGAAGGAACCGCACAGGAGCAGTACCAGCAATAACTGGCGACAGGTTGGTGCTTCACACATGGGTGACAATTTGGTGAAGGGTTACAGACACCGGTTTGGGCAGGGATGTGGGGAGCAAGGCAGGCCCACAGCTAACTCCTACACAACCCCCCATTCCTCATTTAATACACAGCACAACAGGAACAGACACTCATACACTACAAACACACATAGTTACAACCACTCACCTTTAACACCACGACAGGCCTTGGATCCAGACATTAGGAAATTAGCTAAAGCTCACTACAAGCTCATTCAAGCAGTGCACCATTCAGGAATCATCATGGCAGCTAAAGACACAGGACAAATTCCCACTGGCATGAAAAGACAGACACAAAAACTCACACAATTTATTAAACCATCCTCACCCACCGACAGCACACAGGACCAGATCACACAGAACACAATCACTTGGCTAAATAACAACTTGGACATTTTACAGGAACATTACACCAACACCATCAACTCTCTCACCAGGACACAGGGCAACCAGCTGGCTCTTAAAGTAGCAACCAACTGGGCGCAAAGACGCTATGGAACCAGACTGGACTCTCACACAATCAACACAACCCACTCACTTCTTTTCCCCACAGGCCCCCACTCCCCACCTCCTCCATCCCCCCCGGACCCTCCCCCGGATCCCCCCTCGGATCTTTCTGTTTCTTCCTTCCCTCCTCCTACCTCTAACTTCTCTTCGCCCCCCTCTCTCTCCAGGCAAGACCTCCAGAGGGCAGCGGACACCATGGCTCCTGGGAACAGCTATCAGCCTGTAAAAACAAAAAACATTATTACCCATAAGGCTAATCAGGGCACCCAGTCCTGGAGCAACAACACCAGGCCGGCCTGCTCTGGCCGTTGCAGCGGTGTGTTGGTGGGGGGCACCAATCCCACTCTGGTGCCCACATCCATATCTCCTCCTCATAACAATGGGATGCACTCCGACTCGGCTGCCAATCCTCGGTCGCACAAAAAAGATCATAGGGGGGACCAAATGATGAACTATCATGGTCAAAAAGTCGATATGACAAAACCTGTACCTACTTCTGACCCCCCTTCACAAAATCAAACTGTGCTGCGACCGAGTGAGAGGCCCGAGGAGGAGGATCTCGAGGAGGAGACCCCCAACCCCGTCTGTCACCGGGCCGGTCCGGTCATTAGGCTCCAGGATTGGAAAGTTAAAGGAGAGAAGCCCATACTCATTCTGGGGGACTCTAACATCAACCAAATCCCACCTTTCCATAACACTGAAGTCCAGGCTGATAGCTACCCGGGAGCCTCCTTCTACCATTTCATGAAACTCATGGATCAGACAGAAAAACACATAGATACTGAAGTGTTAATTCTCTCAGTGGGGATTAATAACAGGGATCAGGATGCGGCTAAAACCTCAATTAAGCAGCTCCGATCCATGTTTAAAAAGGCCAGTACCCGCCTTCCCCCACACAGACATCAGGATCCCCATAATCAATTTTTCACCACTTCTTTCCACAGAACAGAAGAACAACCTCACCACCATCAACAAACACATAGAACAGAACTTACCTTTTTTTGATCCACTTCCACAGGAACTCTTTCACACAATAAATGATAATATTCACTGGACCCCGGAAACTGCTGGCGAGATCCTCTCCCACTGGCTCACAGTACTCAAAAACGAGGAGCTGCGCTGGGGGGAGGAGGCATCGCCGTAGTGACCGGCCCACTACATCATTAAACAGTCAAGATAAAAATACAAACACATAATACTTACCCACCCAAGACACTGATCCCACATAAAGGCCAACACATATCATAAAGAAACAGCACTGGCGAGGGTGGATCCTGGACCTCACGACCACCTACAATTCAACCCACAAACATATACTCACCAACTTGTTACACAGGCCGCATCCGGATCCCTGTCCTGGGGGGGAGAGTGCAGAGAATCTGGAACAAGAAACCAGTCACAGACTTCCATCTGCTCACAGACCCACCTTTACAATCATTCATTTAATTTGACAACAAAAATAAAAGTATACAAAACTAACTTCTGTGTCTTCTTTTTAACTATGTCAATTTAAATTCAATCACAAACGGTTTAGAACAGCACATAACAAAATTCAACTGTGATTCATCTTGTTTGTCCTGAGCTGCACCTGTGTCTGGTAATTGCCATCACCATTCTAAAGTACAAACATCTCTAATCACGGTAACACGGTTTTTATGTTTTTTTTATTCCTAGCTGTCATAGGGGTCTTCATGGTGGCTATCACAAACATAAGCTTTAAAATGTAATGTCATACTCACCTTTTATTTGCAGGTAGACGGGGGGTAAACAACGGACTGCACGTCCCCAGGCCAGTGCACCCAAACCTGAGTTGGGCTCATAAGCGCCAGACGACCCAAACCTAACCCTAACCCTAACCCTAACCCTAACCCTAACCCTAACCCTAACCCTAACCCTAACCCTAACCCTAACCCTAACCCGAATCCTAAACCTAACATCTATCCTAAATTCTAGACCTAAACCTAACCCTAAACATAACCCTAAACCTAACCTGAATCCTAAGTGTTTTTATGTTTAAAAATATAATTTCATAAAAAATTTAAGTTATATAAATAAGTTCATGGGGTTAAAAACAATAATTTATGATTAAAAAATATAATTTTGGTTTTAATATATACATTACATTGATGGTATTTAATTTTTTTTGGGTTTCAAAGGGTTAATTTGGATGTGGCGCAAAATAAAATGTCACGCGAAAAAGGTGACATTAAAAATTTGCGCACCAAAAAACAGAGGGTATAAAAGGAGGTGAGCAGAGAAAGGAGCTCACTTTGCATTCAAACAGCGACCAGTCAACATCTCTCCAGCCTTTTCTATAGAGCTTTTTAGGGTGCCATTGCCTGAAGAAGACCCGTAACGGGTCGAAACGTTGCGATTTTTGGCACGCTATTTTTATTTTCGCTAGCTTTTTTTTAGCTCGTTAGCTTAAAAATTCTAAAAAGAATTTCATTTGGATTTAAAAACACTTTTATTTCATTAAAAACTATTTCTTTTTCGGATTATCCTCTCTTTTGAGAGCGCCCTTAGTTGTTTGTTTTTAATTTGATTTTTATTAAAAAACAATTAAAAATAAAACAACAAAAAAACAATACTTACCTTTGTTTACCTGAAAAAAAGAAAAAGACCTACTTACCTGAAAAAGAACCTACTTACCTGAAAAAAAGACAAAACTTACCGGGTACTTACCTGAACAAAGGACTCAGCATGGCTGAGGAGGGTTGGACGCTGGTACGCCGAGGACGCCGGCGCCAGCGTCAACCCAGGGATGATTGGTGGTATGGGGCAGACCAACGGTGGGTGGACCGTGCACAACCCTAACCCGAATCCTAAACCTAACATCTATCCTAAATTCTAGACCTAAACCTAACCCTAAACATAACCCTAAACCTAACCTGAATCCTAAGTGTTTTTATGTTTAAAAATATAATTTCATAAAAAATTTAAGTTATATAAATAAGTTCATGGGGTTAAAAACAATAATTTATGATTAAAAAATATAATTTTGGTTTTAATATATACATTACATTGATGGTATTTAATTTTTTTTGGGTTTCAAAGGGTTAATTTGGATGTGGCGCAAAATAAAATGTCACGCGAAAAAGGTGACATTAAAAATTTGCGCACCAAAAAACAGAGGGTATAAAAGGAGGTGAGCAGAGAAAGGAGCTCACTTTGCATTCAAACAGCGACCAGTCAACATCTCTCCAGCCTTTTCTATAGAGCTTTTTAGGGTGCCATTGCCTGAAGAAGACCCGTAACGGGTCGAAACGTTGCGATTTTTGGCACGCTATTTTTATTTTCGCTAGCTTTTTTTTAGCTCGTTAGCTTAAAAATTCTAAAAAGAATTTCATTTGGATTTAAAAACACTTTTATTTCATTAAAAACTATTTC